>JAXCGZ010010124.1:0-17500 GCA_037179515.1 Halocaridina rubra | reverse complement strand
ATATATATATATATATATATATATATATATATATATATATATATATATATATATATATATATTAGGAAAAGCCCAGTAAGGAAAACAACGAAAATCTATTTGAAGTACTGTACTTTTTAATTTCGTGGCCTTAACTGGACTCCTTTTCAAAGTACAATGACAAGAGATACAGCTAGCAAATAAAGAACATATGAAAAGCTTTTCATATATTCTTTATTTGCTAGCTGTATCTCTTGTCATTGTACATTGAGAAGGAGGCCAGTTAAGGCCACGAAATTAATAAGTACTTCAAATATTTTTTCGTTGTTTTCTTTAATGGGCTTTTCCTACCATATATATATATATATATATATATATATATATATATATATATATATATATATATATATATATGTATATATATATATATATATATATATAAATATGTATATGTATATATATATATATATATATATATATATATATATATATATATATATATATATATATATATATATATATATATATATATATATATATATATATATATATATATATATATATATATATATATATATATATATATATATATATATATATATATATATATATATATATATATATATATATATATATATATATATATATATATATATATATATATATGGGCCTCTGATGAAACATGGTAAGAATGTAACATTAGTACATGTGAATGCTCAGTCCCTACTCGCTCATTTTGAGGAAATAATAATGCTAACAAAAGACTACAACATAGACATCCTCTGTGTAAGTGAAACTTGGCTTCCTCCTACAACTGAAAATAAATATGTGAATATACCAGAGTTTAAAATATTTCGCAATGACCATGGCCGAGAGGGTGGGGTCTGTATGTATGTTAGAAATTATCTTAGTGCATCAGAAATAACCACAGGTCTAGAAAAAACTGAAGAGTTCGAAGATTTACGGATCACTGTGCAGTATCAGAAACCTCCATCTTTCATTGTAGGGTGTGTTTACCATCACCCCAAAGCACATTCCAGTTCATTTAGTCATATGCTAGAAACCCTCAGAAATATCTGTGTGCGCCATAAACCCGTATAGATACTTGGTGACTTTAATGATGTCTTGCTCTCAGCAGATAATAAAATGAAAAGGGTGATCAACACTGTGAAGTTAACACAAATAGTGACAAAACCGACCCGCATAACCCCTAATTCTAGGACTCTAATAGATCTGATGATAAATAAAGTGGAAAGTATATCCTATTGGGACGTACTTCCCTGCCCAATTGCAGATCACGAGCTCAGTATTGCTATGCTAAACATAAACAAGCCCAAAAAGAAGCCTCTCTTCAAGACATTCCGGTGTCTAAAAAATTACCCCCTGATATCTTTTGTGAAACATTAATCAACAACACAAATGTACTTAATAGTATTATAAACACAGATAACGTCAATTTGCAGGTTGAGATTCTAACAAAAGTCTTCTGTTAATGCTTAGATAGTTGTGCACCATTGTAACAAGAAGAATAACCGCCCCTCAGCCCCTTGGCTAACTAAAGACATCAAAGAGGCAATGCAAATCAGAAATCAAATACAAAAAGAGCTAAAAATTAATAGATACGATATGAACTTTATAAAGCAGAAAAGAAACGTGTCAGATCTCTCATCACTGTAAGTAAAATAGACTTTTACAAAAAACAATTTAATGACTCTAGACATGATAGAGCGGCAACATGGAAAGTGATAAGAAGCATGATACCAAATGAAAAGACTACCTCAGAAAGTTATGAAAATATCACGGAGTTTAAAGACAAAGCGGAAAACTTTGATAACTATTTCACTAACATTGGGAAGAATACATATGAGAAAACACAAGAAAACATTAATTCAGTGAATATGAGTAATTACTTAAATGTCAGTTCTTTCAATGTATACACAAGAGTACTTCAAGATAAATCCTATCGATTGTGCTACCCTAATTCTTACCATAAAGAGCTCAAGAAGCTCTGGCTCTTATGGTCCAGATGGTATACCATTTCAATCTATCAAAGATGCTCTACCCATGATTGTATCTTATATTCTAACTATTATGAACACTTCCATTGTTACTTAAAAGCTTCCTGACTCTTGGAAAAAATCACATGTAATACCTCTGCATAGAAAGGGGGACAGAAGATGTGACAATCGTCCCATTTCCCTGCTACCCATTTTTTTTCAAAAATATTGGAAAAAATGGTTGCATGCCAACTTATGTCATATTTAGAGTCAAATAGACTATTAACTATTAACCAACATGGTTTCAGACCGAAACTCTCGAGGGAAACTGCACTGCTCAAAATTGCGAATAGTATCTATAATAATATAGATATGAAAAAAAAATCTCTCTCCTTGTATTATTAGACTTATCAAAAGCCTTCGACAGTGTAAACCATGAAATTCTTGTAATTAAATGTACTTACCTTAATATTGATCTGAGCTGGTTTAGAGAGTATCTATCTAATCGCAAACAGTCCATATGTTTTGACATTATCTTTCTGCCAAAAAAATTATCATTTGGAGTTCCACAGGGATCAGTACTTGATCCTATCCCCTTCTCCATTGGTGATTTTTGTATTAAAACCCTTATGCAAAATTTTGGACCATCATTATCCTAGCGGGCTATTTGATTTAAAACCAGTCAGGGATATAAGGGGAACCGACACAAGACAGAGCAGTGAGCTCTTTATTCAGAGAACAAACACAGAAGCAGGTTTCAATATGATCTCTATTAAAGGGCCAACACTCTGGAACAATATTCCAGAGCATCTTAAAAATGCATCCTCCTTCGCAGCTTTCAAAGGCAAACTATATAGTTATCTATTGGACAAATAGTTGCTGCTCACACATAAACTAAACTTAATGATTTAATGCAATTTCCCAAAACACTAACCTCTCTATATGTAAACTGATATCGACTTCTCTGTTATCTAAGTTAAGAACAAATTATTCTCATTTTTAAGAACGAATTATTCTCATTGTAAGGAGAACAAATATGGTGATGCCGATAATAACGACACTACCGAGTGTTATTATTACTACTTTATTATGAACATTATTGTTAAAATTTTTATTACAGCATTATTATTTTCTAGGAAAGCTACATTTAATTTAACAGCATGTATTACCCTCTTACTTATTAGTTCAATTAGATGTCTACTTATAAGTTTCTTTTAATCTTAGAAGAATAACCATTGTACAAAAGTGGAAATAAATGTTTGTTTGATTTCTATAATGGGCTTTTCCTACCATTTTAGACTGTATGTTAACAGTTCAGTGTTATTATATATATATATATATATATATATATATTATATATATATATATATATATATATATATATATATATATATATATAATATATATATATATATATATATATATATATATATATATATATATATATATATATATATATATATATATATATATATATATATATATATATATATATATATATATATATATATAAATCGCCCTTATAAAGGGGGACTGAGTCTATGCAGAAAACTTTACTCTTTTTTTTTTTTTTTTTACTTAGTAGTTTTCTTTTTTATTATGTTTAGTTCTTATGATGAGTATTTCATTATTGAGTTTTTATGTATTCAAAGAGTTTCATACGTCGTATATTATGGAATGAATATATATGTTAGTGGAAAGAAGTTATACGTTTTTTTTTATACTCATCTCTGCTGTGTCCTTACCAGATACATATATTAATTCTCATTTGTTATGAAAAATCCTGGATGGCTTTCGTAGGGACTTCAATTACCCTTTCCTCCGGCAACTGTTTTACTTTCAGTGTATATATATATATATATATATATATATATATATATATATATATATATATATATATATATATATATATATATATATATATATATATATATATATATTATATATATATATATATATATATATATATCTTTGCGCTTGTTCTAATTTGTAGGCCTTTGAGGATTCGCATAAAGAAAACATGAATTATTTGGTCAAAAACATCCCTGTAAACTCTTGCTCCGTCTACTTCTCCATATAGTGAAAAAATATTGGGCACCCATATTGCACTGGTGTATGTATATATACACTAGACATTTTTGTGGAGATTGCTTTAAGTGAGTGCCCCATGCTGTTAGAGTAGTCGTATCATGAAGAGTTAAAAGTGGAATATATCGTATGGTTTTTCATATAAGATTGAGAGAAATCCTGTTTGTGCATTATATCGTGTATGTCGCTATTTCTATAAAGGTTGACTTTTGGATGTGGCTGTCATTTTTAAGGACGTAGGTTTATATCCCAGATTGTTTCCCAAACGTCTTCAAGAACTACAAGCTCTAAAGAAATCAGCGGCATGATACTGGAGTTTTTTTTTGTGACAATACGTATATCGACCTTCTGTAATATATAATTACCTGACAGTTTGGACACGATTAAATGAGGTCTTACCACTAAGTAAGTAGCAGATAAAGTGGCTACTGGAGGTTAATGATAGGGCCGTGCTATCTTTCCTCTTCTTTTACAGTTTGGGCTACCTTACTAGTATCAGTATCGTATGATTCCATGTTTGAAAAAATAAAATTTTTATTTTCTATTATTATTATTTTTATTATTATTATTATTATTATTATTATTATTATTATTATTATTATTATTATTATTATTATTATTATTATTATTATTATTATTATTATTATATTATTATTATTATTATTATTAATGTATTTGTACTATTAGTCAGTGGGTGTTGATTCCCTTTATGACTGGTTTGATGTCATCATCTCACTGCCAATGAATAGATTTAGTCAATCGCCGCTTCTTCGTTGACGTCAATGCCACACCCATTGTCTCCCGTCGCCAATGTTAACTGCAGTTGTGTACTGTAATAATATTTTATTATTATAAATAGAACCTCTTGTTCTTGGGGCGTGTCAGTGGTGTTTATTGTTTGGACCTCACACTTTATTAGCCTCTAGTTCGTTCAGATATTGTACAAGTTCTATGTGTCTTGTGAATAATTAGCAGTTATTATGTACGTGTATCTACTTTGCTAAGTTTTATTACTGCAAATAGAATCCATTGTTCTTAGACCTTTTATTAGTGATTCCTTGGTCGTGAATTAGGCTTTAGAAGTGTCAAGTTTTCATTGGGATGTTTTAAAAAAAGATGATATTTCACCATGTGAATGGAGAGAACGTTATTATACACATTATTACTTTCTCAGCGTGAGCCATTTTGTTTAACGTTTATTTTTTCGAGTGCTCTTGTTATTACTCGTATCTGTGTTGGAGTCTGTCATTGCTATACTTGAATATATTTCTCTCTCTCTCTCTCTCTCTCTCTCTCTCTCTCTCTCTCTCTCTCTCTCTCTCTCTCTCTCTCTCTCTCTCTCTCTCTCTCTCTCTCTCTCTTCGTGTAACCTATTCTTACTTCCAAATTGTTTTTCTTCAAGCACTTGAAAATGTCACTTGCTAGTAATATTGAAGCCTGTTTTAATTTCCTAGCCAATGCTATTCATATTTATTTGAGATGATGCTATCGAAATTAGAAATTTATTTTGAATATAGACTCAAAGCGTTTTATTCATTGGTCATCGTTGATTCACAGTTATTATTATTATTATTATTATTATTATTATTATTATTATTATTATTATTATTATTATTATTATTATTATTATTATTATTATTATTATTATTATTATTATTATTATTATTATTATTATTATTATTGTTGTTGTTGTTGTTGTTGTTGTTGTTGTTGTTGTTGTTGTTGTTGTTGTTGTTTTTGTTGTTGTTGGTGTTGTTGTTGTTGTTGTTGTTGCTGCTGCTGCTGATGTTGTTCTTGTTGTATTATTCAAATGTATATCCACAATAATATTTGTGAATATTCATTTAATAAAAATAATAAAATAAGCTTTCACTTGCTTGAGCAGCAAGGCTCTTTAGCCAATACTTCTTTGAAAACAACCGTCCCAAAGACATTGTGAAATGCCAATTATTCTATTAAGTAATTAACTTGTAAAATAAGTAATGAGTTTAATTTTTATTAACTTATTTCTTGATTATGATCGAATTGCCTTGCCAAATGATATGATTGTCTCAATACTCTAGTAGTTGAATTGTTGATGCATCTTGAATACCACCGACACTTGCATTAGAATCACTGAGACATTCCTCCATTGCCTGTACATGAGAGAGGAGAAAAACACGTGCAGTAGGAGTGATGTTAAAAGTGTTATAAAACAATATTTATGGACTTAAAACTCAGTAGGTTAGTGTGATATCCTCCTGAGTAAAAATGGAAAGTATATTAAAAATAGTTTTTCATTTCAGATTAGTGTATGTCAGGAAGAGGCATTATATTTAGGTCTTAATTTTTGCATTGAATCCAGTAAGACATTTCTATTAGATATTTTGAGTATTATTAATTATCTTAACTATTGTCACCCAGACTCACTTGTATTTTCTGGAAGGCTGTATAATTTCCTTTTTAGATGAAGAAGTGCAGGTTTTACCTCCTTAGACATAGAAAAGCTATTGAAGATCTTATGAAGAAGAATAGGGACATTAAAATGATGAAGGCAGATAAAGGAGACTCGATAGTTATTATGGATGTCACAGAATATATCTTCACGTCATACGTTTCGCTAAGTGATCAAGATGCTTACTCTAAATTATTTTATTTACGCTCTGTAATATCCATTCAGAAGAAATTCATTACCAAAATTCACAAGATCCACACCTTAGAAATACAGAGCTTGGTAAGAGATCCTTTCCGTATTTTTATGGTATTCCCAAAGCGCAAATTGAGAGTTGTCCTCTTTGTCCTATTGTGCTATTTGTGGTGCCCCTCAGTCTAATTTAGTAGAATGGTTAGTCTTGCAATTAAGTCCATATCTCTGAAAATATCCCTCCTCATTTATTCCATTCTACGATTTTGTAAATAGACAATTAAATAACTGGGAAGGGACTATATTCAGCTTCGATGTCACTGCCTTTCTTACAAATGTACTGCTGGATTTTGTATTGAATATACTTAAAGAAAACTTGGAGGGAAATTTTAATCCAGTCACTCCAATAGATTTATTAATAGAGTAGATTAGATTATGAATCAGTTCTACAGTATTCAGCATCAACGGGGAGGGCTTTCAGCAAAATTATGGGCTTGTAATGGGTTCTCCTTTATTACCAATATTAGCAAACGATTGTACAGAGTTCTTGGAATGTGACTTTATTGACAAATGCTCTGTTGAAATTAAGCCTTTAATTTGGCTTCAGTATGTTGATGACATCTATTATTTATCTGAAGATTGAAGAAAGAATTTGTAAAATTTTTAGATTTTTTAATGAAATTCTTCCCTCCATTCAGTCTACATTAAAACAGGACGTAGTCAACAAACTGCTATTTCTAGATGTTCTCATTCATCATAAACTAAACACTTGTGTCTTTCCCTTTGCTGTATACAGAAATGGACATTCATTATTTTTCATATCACAGCTCACAAATTAAATCCAACGATTTTGCAAATTTAGCTTTACACACTCTTATATTGTGTGACCCTCATTATATAGATAAGGAACTAGAGCCTATACAAACACATTGTCAGAATTTAATGTACCCTAAATATTTCATAGACAAGGCCATTTTATGAGTTAAAAAGTTTTTTCAATCCTCCCATGGGTAATAGGAATGTAGAAGTCAAAAATAGTGTTTCATTGCCTTTTCATCATAAATTAGTTCTTTGTAAAAGACTTTTAAAAGTTCAAATAGATATTATCGATCTAGCTTTTGAATACAACAATTCTCTAAAATCCATCTTGTTCGCAACAGAAGGAATGATTCAAAGTGTAAAATGGTAGTGCATGCTATACCATGCAAATATTGCAACGAGAGTTACTTTGGAGAGCTGGGGTGGACTTTAGAACTTAGGATAGAAGAATATAAGAGGGCTTGTTAATGAAACTTAGAAAATTACTTGATACCAAGCACAGTTCGTATCTTAAGCATTGGATAGATTGGGATAAGTAAAAAAAAATAATATAGATAGATAAATATGTAGGTAGCATAAGAGTAGTACTGTGTGCATTGATAAGCCTCTTGAATACATTTGACAAAAATAAATATTGTATTCAGGAGAATATTACTACTAACGTATTGATTTGTTTTAAGGCCCCCATACGCTATCAGTCATGATTGCCCAAACAGTTCAGTCATTTGTTTTGGCCACACACTAGCAATGAGACTGTGCAAGTATCAGTTGTGTTTGTTTCATCCAGTGAAGATGAGTTGGGAGGCTGCATGTATTGCCATTGTCCTTGCCCTTGAGAGCATGGAACCAAAGAAGAAGAGGAGAAGAAAGGTGTGGATGAAGGACTGGCTCAAGGAAAAAGATGAATTCACCCACGACAACCATCTACAGGAACTTATAATCTCTTCTTCTGTAGACGACAAGAATTTCCTATGTTTGGACAAGGAAATGTTCATTGATTTGCTGTGAATGGTTACGTCACTCATACGGAAGGTGGACACAAAGATGAGAGATGCAATATCTGCAAGTGAAAGGCTTTCCAGTACTTTATGGTTCCTTGCTACTGGCCATTCGTTGGAGGACGTGAAATTCACTTCAGCTATCTCTGCACAGAGCCTTGGACATATGATCATACAGACGTGTAGTGCTATTGCCTCTGTGCTAAAGGACAGTATTATGGTAGGGGTAATAATACAAAGATCATACCACATATGATTTAATATGATTACTAAAATTATCCTTGTACAGTGTAAACAAAACAATGGTAAGGTGTTGGTTAATATCTTGTAGGCTGCACTATAAACTATCTGGAAAAAAAATAATTGTACTTTAACATTGCCATCCGCATAATGATTACCTACACTACAAGAACCTTTGTGAAATCAAAACTGATGGAAACTATGCTGTGCATTATCGTATGTGTGCGAACGGGAATAACATGGTCTTGAACAGAGGGTGGTGGCATATCAATCCCCAAGGAAGAGTTTAATCCAGTGTCAGGTGAAAGAACAGGAATAGGTGTGGAGACCCTACTTGGTTCAAAACTGCCTTTATTAATCTTGATAGAGCGATGGTGCAATGTCCTTAGCCGACCCTCAAAAAGGATGTCATTTATAGCTTTCCTTGCATATATTTATTTATCTGCACTCAGGTTCCTAAATTCTTGAGCCCAACTCCTTGCTAGCACATCATGAGCGTCGTCACTTTGCTGAAGATGACTGTATGCTAATGACAGTGGTTCATTGCGTTTAGCGTCTACGTCTATCTTCCTCTTTTTGTGGATGAGCTTACCACCATCTGTTGTACTTCAACACGTAAGTCAGCACGGGAAGTATTCGGTTCCTCCAGAAGGGAACAGTAATGTCAGATGTTCATTAGGATAGAATATTTAATGGGGAAAAAAGTCTAGTAGGCATATCCCTTGAAACAAGTCTGCTTCTCTTTTACAGATACCACAGACAGACAATGAATGGGTGGACGTAGCTGTCGCATTTGAATGGACATTACAGTTTCTGCATTGTATTGGGGCCATCGATGGGAAACATGTAGAGATTACCAATCCTAATGGTTCAGGTTAATATTACTACGATCATAAGCGCACATTCAGTGTAATACTAATGGCTGTTGTTAATGCCAATTATTAATTTATAATTGAGGATGTTGGTGCCAAGGGTAGGGTTTCCGATGGTGGTGTGTTTGCTAACACTAAATTTTGTAAGCAGTTGAAAGAAACTACACTTCACATCCCTGAACCAACCTCTCTGCCTGGATGTCATGATATTGTGCCATATGTTTTCGTGGGAGACTATGCCTTCCCATTAATGGACAACCCCATGAATCCTTATGCTCAAAGAATCCTCATCAAAGCACGAGACATTTATAATTATCGAGTGTCACGAGCACGACGTGTTGTTGAAAATGCATTTGGCATACTGGATCACGATTTAGGGTTCTATCTACAATCTGTATGTCCAACTAAAGCTTCAACAATCGTGTTGGTTTGCTGTTATCTACATAACTACCTGCGCAAACGACAGGTACGGGCATATTTAGAAGGTGAGTTTGACATGGAAGATGTGAGTAGGTGTACTAGGCAGAGTAATTAAGCAAATTGAGTATCTGACAGACAGCCTCCTCCACTGGCATCATCACCTGTATTCAATGCAACTTCATCAGCTAAGGATATAAGAGATAAATTGTGTCACTATTTCAATAACATTGGATCCGGCCCATAGAAGGAATCAAGGAGTCAAAGATGCGAGTGAGTTAGCCTACATGTTGTACAGTATATGGCGAGTCAGTAATGTTGGTTTCGTGTAAAACGTACAATAATATTTTGATATGGGAATGGTTGACAGCTTAGTACATACTGGGTCATCCAATGAAGTTCCATGATTGTTTCCCTCTCATTAATAGTCCATGCTTGAGATTCCATCCTGTTGCACTTCCTGATCCCGAAGAAATGCAAGGTCATTGTAGTACCACAGGAAGGCATTGATCTTCTTTGTGGCCATACTACGGGTCGCATTCGGGTCTATCTCATTTAGTTTTGCTACTTATTTTATGTAGCATTCCCCTTTCAAATATCTGTTCTTGTAATCGTCACATTTGATCTTCCACAATGCTGGAAAACTTCGGTATAGTTCAAGGAATTCCTGCAAAACTCCTGAGTGTCCTGTGTACTCGCCATGGCTGGTGGTAGAAGACTGACGTTTTTGCTCAATCATTGCCACCCACCGTCAATGATTATTGTGCAAGCGTCATAATTGACGGCTAAAAATCAAGCCATGCTGGATCCTTTTCAATCATCTTCAATCATTTGCGCAATCCTTCAGTCATACCCACACACTATAGATAGTGTATGGGGGCCTTATTAAGTCTCTAAATATTGCTTTACACACTTTTAACAGCACTCCTACTGCTCAAGTTTTTCCCTCTCTCTTAAACAGGCATTGAAAGAACTTCCCAGTGATGCTAATGCAGTCCCGATTCTGTTCAAGATGCACCAACAATCCAGAACAATCCAACTACACCACTGTTAGGAAATTCGATCGTAATCGAGAAATTACTTAATAAAAATAAAACCCATTACATATTTTTCAAGTTAATCAATTAATAGAATAATTGGTATTTATAATTTAATTGGCTTTAAAAGTGTTTGCCTTAGTAAATGTCTTTTAGACAGTTAAATATTTTTAAACCCGTATTAGCTGAGGAGGCTGCTGGTCAAGCAAACGAAAGCTCCTTTTATCATTTTAATATGCAACGTATGTTATTATGGGCTTTAATTTTCATTTACCTTCACGTTATGGTGAAATGGATATATTATTATTATTATTATTATTATTATTATTATTATTATTATTATTATTATTATTATTATTATTATTATTATTATTATTATTACTATTATTATTATTATTATTATTATTATTATTATTATTATTATTATTATAATACGTCCTTGGAAATTTGCGATATAAAATTTTTAACTCGAATTCTGTTTGTTGTAAAACTCAACTCGAAAGGGTGGGGGGGGGGGGAGCAAAGGTAGGCAGTCAATTCCTCCCTCATATTTTATTTGGCCCAGAGATCAGTTGATGGAAAGGATATTTATTGACAAGGTATTACGAAGCCCCAATGCTACCTCTTGTTTATTTCGTTGCAGTACTCTTGCTTTTCTCATTTACTTGAGAATTTGATGAAGTAATAATAATAATAATAATAATAATAATAATAATAATAATAATAATAATAATAATAATAATAATAATAATATTCTTCTTATTCTTCTTCTCTTTCTTCTTCTGCATTATTATTATTATTATTATTATTATTATTATTATTATTATTATTATTATTATTATTATTATTATTATTATTATTATTATTATTATATTATTATTATTATTATTAATTATTATTATTATTATTATTATTATGTTTTAGATTATCATTTTTTACACTGCTGTTTACGCAACTTACCATCACAGATTACCTGATAGATGCTTGCTTATTAATAATAAGGTACATATCATTAAGCTTCGTTATGAATACTTTTTGTTGTTACGTCACAAATCCCCTGAACGCCCAGAGCAAGAGACCTAAACTCCACTCTCTCTCTCTCTCTCTCTCTCTCTCTCTCTCTCTCTCTCTCTCTCTCTCTCTCTCTCTCTCTCTCTCTCTCTCTCTCTCTCTCTCTCTCTCTCTCTCTCTCTCTCTCTCTCTCTCTCTATATATATATATATATATATATATATATATATATATATATATATATGAAAAGGTATGCATGCATATATATGGAAATGACTTATTGAAAGTTATTTAACAGCATGTATTACGTAGTATGTAGTGCGTGTGCTAATAAAAGCGACAGAAGATTGACGGGTCACAAGCAGATGGCATTTACCGTCGTTGTACAACGACACAGGATTGACATTACTACACATTTATTGTTAGAAGATAAATTTTAGGCGATAGCCTTTCCCTATTCGTATCAAAGCGTAAATGAAATATGCTATATTGCAACGTTTCATCGTTTATGCATCTATATATATATATATATATATATATATATATATATATATATATATATATATATATATATATATATATATATATATATATATATATATATATATATATATACACTCGTGTGTGTATGTGTGTGTTTGTATATATATATATATATATATATTATATATATATATATATATATATATATATATATATATATATATATATATTTATATATATGTGTGTATATATATGTATGACTCAAATTAAGTAAATGAAGTAAAACTACAAAGAGATAATATCCCTTTAAGAGAAAAGTTTACAGAGCATAAGAAACAAGTAAAATCATTATTAAGTAACAGTAAGAAACAGTATTACAAAAATGAATTTCAAAATGCTAAAGGCAATATCTCTGATACATGGAAAATTGCTAAAACCATGCTTTCCAATAACTGTAATAAAAGTAGTAACATATCAATTATACCCGATGAGGTAGATGTAAGTGCTAAAGCAGAAGAGTTCAATAATTTTTTCGCTGAAGTGGGGAAAAAAACCTTTGAAAAAACAAAAAAAGAAATAATAAATGAAATCAATAATAGTAATGGTGGTAATAATAATGATGATGGTAGTAGTAATAATAATAGAAATGTTGATAATGGTGTAAATAATAATGATGGTGGTAGTAATGGTAATGATAATAGTGATGATGGTAGTAATAATAATAATAATGTTAATCTTCAAGAACATAGTGCATTCAATAGAAGTAATGATGTCTTTAACCCTACTACAGTAGATTGTAATACAGTAATCTTAGTAATAAAAAATCTGAAAGACTCTAATGCATATGGATCAGATGGAATTTGTTTTCGTTTTATTAGAGATTCATTATTTGTAATAGCATATTATCTGACGGTAATAATCAATACTTCCATAGTTACCAATATTTACCCAGATTTATGGAAAAATCCCCATGTAATTCCTGGTTTTAAAAATGGAAATCCTGACGACGTCTCTAACTATAGACCAATCTCTTTACTACCAATTTTATCAAAGATACTTGAAAAGATTGTTGCAAATCAGTTAAGTGAGTTTCTTGAAAAAATAAACTTATTGCAAAAAGTCAACACGGTTTCAGGCCAAAATTATCAACTGAAACTGCCTTATTGAAAATATCAGATGAAATATACAAAAATATAGATAATAAGAAAATATCATTGCTACTACTACTCGATCTTTCTAAAGCTTTTGATAGTGTACACCATACCATTCTATTAGAAAAATGCAAAAAAATGAACATTGACCCAAGCTGGTTCGAGAACTATTTAAAAAACCGCTACCAGTCAGTCAGAATAAAAGATGTAGTCTCAAGTCGCAAGAAGGTATTGTTTGGGGTCCCTCAGGGATCGATCCTAGGACCTATACTTTTTCTAATATATGTAAACGATCTAGTAAAATATTTACCTAACTGTTATGTCATTCAATATGCTGACGATACTCAAATCTTAATTGAAGGAGAAATTAATGATTTAGAAAATATTATTCGTAGAGCAGAAGAAATTTTGTATATGGCTAAACGTTACTTTCTAAAAAATGGTCTGTTACTTAATGAAACTAAAACCCAATCTATTCTTATCGGATCCAGACAATTATTATCAGAAGTTGATGACAATCTTCATATAAATTTTAACGGTAATATCATTAAGCCAATGAACTCGGTAAAGAACCTAGGTGTCTATTTTGACCGTTACATGAATTTTGAAATGCATATAGATGAAATTTATAAAAAAGTAATGGGTACTCTAATATATCTAAATAGGGTAAAAGACTCATTTGAAACATCAACTCGTATAATAATTGTCCAGTCCTTAGCTATGAATTTAATTAATTACTGTCTCAAAGTTTGGGGATGTACAAATAAGACTCAATTACAAAGAATACAAAAGTTACAAAACTTTGCAGCACGAGTGGCTGTTGGCAATGTAAGAAAATACGAGCACATCTCTCCTGTTTTAAAAGATCTAGAATGGATAAAGATTAGAGATAAATATGTTTTTGATATATGTACCTTTGTTTTTAATATACTAAGAAACAATCTTCCTGATTGCTTGTATAATTTTTCTACAGTAAGCTCAGTTACCGGGTTAACTACCCGTCAAGGGGAAGATTTATTAGTACGAAGGTCTAAAACTGATATTGGCTCAAGAGATATAAACATTCGTGGACCTCATTTATATAATCAGCTTCCCAGAGAACTAAAAAATGCTGGTTCAGTGTATACTTTTAAATATAATCTTAAGAAGTTACTCTTAAAGGAAGATTTTACTTGTAAATTTTAATAGTACACCCATATTTGAATACCCAATGTACGTTGGAAATAAAGTCTTATTATTATTATTATTATTATCATAAGGTGAATGGCTGAGCCAATGCAAAATATTCTGACTCTTTGAGAAGAGGAAATACAGAGGAGTGAATTCCCAATCCCTCGCGCCGCTCCATTTATTCGATTCTGTCGACACGCAGAGGAACAAGGAGGATGTATTCTAGCCTCATTCCCTCTGGGATATATATATATATATATATATATATATATATATATATATATATATATATATATATATATATATATATGTATATATATATATATATATATATATATATATATATATATATATATATATATATATATATATATATATATATATATATATATATATATATATATATATATATATATATATATATATATATATATATATATATATATATATATATATAGCCTTCATGTCCAGTGGATATCCCACCATTGATGTAATTAATGTATGGTAAAGAGAGAGTCAGTGAATGCAGATGGCAACTGGATGAATTATCAATTTTCCCTGTCAATATTGTAAATTTATTTCAAAGGAGAAATTTATAACTTTTATTGATGTATATACACAAATCAAGATTGTCAGGATACAGTATCATTAACTCCACACAGATGATGTTATGCTCGGAAAGATTTCTGATAGTACAAGGGCTACTCCTGCTTCCCTATTCTTCTTAACTGAACATTCTGAATGTGTAACTGCCATCCTATTATTGTGTTAGCTAAACTTTGATCCGATGAGCTACGAAAGTTGGTAGAAATATGTTTTATATAGAAAATATTCGAGATTGAAAATATTTACAATGCAATTTCAACCATCTTGAGAAAAGGTAAAGGACATTTCTGATTTAATGGAGAATTATGAATTGTTGGAATATTTTTTTCAATTTACTTATTATCAGAGAGAGAGAGAGAGAGAGAGAGAGAGAGAGAGAGAGAGAGAGAGAGAGAATGGGACATTGTGCCACTGACGATGGTTTCGGTATTGACGTAGAGGTCCAACCGTGTGGGTTGGCTGGGAAAGAGGAGCTTGATGGAGGAGAGGGAAGGATGAAAGACAAGATGAAAAACGAGGGGAGTCTATGGTAATGAAGAATAATAGGAAGGAAGACTTGACGAGCAACGGGGTAGGTGTCGCACAAAATGGAAAAACATCAAAAGAGGAATGTGATAAAGGAAAAATAATGCAATATGGAATCGTTTAGTTAAAGGTATGGTATCCCTTCTAATTGAGATAGCGAACACAACTGTTGAGAGAGAGAGAGAGAGAGAGAGAGAGAGAGAGAAGAGAGAGAGAGAGAGAGAGAGAGAGAGAGAGAGAGAGAGAGAGAGAGAGAGAGAGAGAGAGAGAGAGAGAGAGAGAGAGAGAGAGAGAGAGAGAGAGAGAGAGAGAGTTTATGTTAGCAGGTGCTTAAAGTATCCATATTGGCAGATAAAAGGGTAAACATATTACCATAGGAAATAAATAATAGGCAGAATTTCTCTCTCTCTCTCTCTCTCTCTCCTCTCTCTCTCTCTCTCTCTCTCTCTCTCTCTCTCTCTCTCTCTCTCTCTCTCTCTCTCTCTCTCTCTCTCTCTCTCTCTCTCTCTCTCTCTCTCTCTTTTGTAAGTTTGCGTGTCTGTCTATTCTTATTTTCTTCGCTGCTTAACGTTTTTATGTCGATTTATGGTGTGAGAGTGAGCATTCTTTAAGAACATTATGTGAAAGATATAATAATCCACTAATCATTCTATCAGTAGTGGATGCAACTTAGTAGAATATAGCATTATGCAAGGACATATATGACTAATAATTCTATATGCGATTCTATAAGGTGTGATTCAAGCAGGTTATTTAACTTAAAGATAATTCTGAATTAAAGTAGAAGAGGGATTAGTTGGAACTTTTAAAAAGATGGTGGATAGAATTTCGTTAAATATAAAAATTTTCCATACTTATATTCTTTGGAAAAAAAAATAAAGACCTAGGAGTCCCTGATCTTTGAATAAATGCAATACACTGAACTCTGGAGAACGATTTGTCACTATTCATATTCTTTTTCTATTTCATATTGAAAAGTACTCCGAATGAAGACAAATTACATTATATTAATGTATCATTTTGCTGTGCATTATGGTTGCAATATTAATGCTATGCGGGGAAACGTCGTACAAGGAGGGTCTCTGAGCATTTACGATATTTCATCCTGTATTTATTCCAGAAGCGAGTCATGGTATATTGCTTTGACTCAGCCACCCTATTTATAAAGGGAAATATTGCTATTGTTTATAGATATATAGCTCTCCTGAGGACCAGCGTTGAGTTATATAAGCAAAAATATAGGTAGATGAATAATTCTGATTCGCTAAGAGAATGATTTCAGATCTTATTTCAGGCCAGCAAAGCTAACTCCGTGCAGTCCGTTAGTCTCAACCCCATCCATAAACTACACTTCCGTGGATGGAACCTATAAAAGACTGATTGGAGTAATAATGAGAGAATCTTGAAACAATATTATCTTAAACTTGGAGTCCACGTCGGGTTCTACGTATTTTTGAATTGCGATCCTAAAGTTAAATAAGCTT
>JAXCGZ010010123.1:25000-46912 GCA_037179515.1 Halocaridina rubra | reverse complement strand
TGCCTCATATATGCATGAATATGACGATCAAAAATTTATCTTTTTCTTATGTTACTTACGTATGTATGAACACGACAAATATTGAAAGACGGCTTACCTCACATGTGCAAGAATATGACACAAAAATCTAAATTATGCCTAGCTCATATGTAGGAATATGACAAACAACATTTTTTGTTATTCTTACCTCACATATGTAAGCATATGACAAACAAAAATTGATCTTGTGAAAATCAAGCTGATGCTGAGGATCATGACCACTTATGCATTTGATGGCTTCCCTGAGGAACCAGTTGCCCCTGGAATACAGTAGTGCCAAATGGCTCGTGTATAAACAACACAGACTAACAGACAAAATCCGATAATTATTTATCTATTTATAAAAATATACTTAACATAGTCAAGAAATATAAAATTATCACTTTAGTGTTAAAGATATTTTGGCTTTACGGCCAAATATATACTTTTTTTTTTCTATTTTGTGGCACCATTAATTCCCATTATGGGAGTGGACACAGATAAATTGGAGCTGGGGAATTGAGGTTGGATGCCCTTCCTAATACCCCATTGCAAGCTTGATCGTAGGTTTGTCGAGTACTCTAACCATTACGATAACACGGCACCCAAAATTCAATACCAGACAACTGTGTATAAATTGTATTTATTCATCTATTAACAAAGAAATATTTAAAAGAGCAGATAAACAAAATTATTACTCTAGTTTCAAAGATTTTTTTCTTACTGTACCACAAACTACTGTATACATACAGAATGTGATTAGTTTTACAAAAATATGAACTAAATGTTTTTCTATATTTGAGAATATGTACCGTACGTCTATGATGAAAAACTGGAGTGTAAAAATTTTGTTTATAAATATAGACAGTAGTCAATTTAGGAGAGACTGGAAAAAACGTTTCAAGGTTTGATATAAGCAAGCATCGTCCTTGTTACAGAACAACTTTTTGTTGTTACAAGGATGTAATATCAAATCGTTTATCTTAACACTCAAATTTTTCATGAATCTTCACATGAATCTTTTTCCATCAATGCATTTATGTCAGCAAACTATTAATCAATAGTTAAAAAGGTGACCAAAGTATAATTCAATAAATACAAGATGGCTTTATGAAAGCTCCAAAGAAGTAGGCCTCTATATCACAATTTCCAAATTGCATATTATTATATTATTATCATTATTATAAGCCAAGCAAAAAGATCATCTGGGAGAAAAATATATGATCATAAACTAGATGGTTCCTGGAAAAGTATCAACTTGGAGGAAAAGGAAAAAGATAAAATAGAAAAAACAAAACTACAGTATATAAAATGCTACAACTAAGCATTATATAATATTTACAGGGATACTAGAAGCCCATGTGGAATTAGAAAAAAAAACACTGCAAATGGTTAGAGGTGCATAAAACATGAATTAAGTAAAAATAAACTTACTGAACAACAGAGAACAGCAACAAGAAAATGCAGACGTTTGTGCTGTAATGTAACTTCAGGACAAAACTGTCAATAGGTTCAGCTTTCTCTCTCCTCCTCCAAAAGGGATTTATGAGCAGAGTGACATATTTCAGAAAGTTCTTGGAGTTATCATCATACACACTGCCAAAAAGCACACAAGGAGTCAGTAATCAGTTAAATTTTCTTAGGTTTCAGAGCATGTAACAGTCATTGATTCCATGAAATAAACTATAATTATAAACCACAATCATTTGGATCTTGTAAGATGAATAACCCCAAGAAAACAATGTAAAGGTAAGTGACCCAGTAAACCATTAGGTTAGGTTAGGTCACGTCAGGTTAGGTGAGGTTGGGGTAGGCTTGGCCAGGTCAGCTTAGGTTGGGTTGGGAAGGGTTAGGTTGTGTAACCTGAATTGTAAATATGAATAAGCCTAGAGCAACATAGGGTTAATATTCTTTACAAGATCCTATATTTTCTTAATAATATAATACAAGTCAGAGATTCCATGCCACAAAGATTGTATTAGTAAATTTTCACTCAATATATCAAAAATCAAATTCAGGGTGTAAGAGAATAATTCTTAACTAGCCTATATAACAAAAATTTACGAGAAAATAAACAAATGAAGATTTTCAAGCACTTACTTGTTTTTATTCTTACTATTTGTATCATTACCACTGCTATTGTTGTGTTTTTTACTGTTATCATTGTAGTTATTGTAGTTATTACTGCCACTGTTATTTCTTTTATTATGATTGTTACTAGTATTGTTCCTATTGTCAAAAGAACTGTTATTACCATGATTCTTACTACTGTTGCTAAAGTGACCTGAAGAGGTGTAACTAGAGCCTGAATTCGGATTCCTATCATAAATTTTTTTCTGACTTAATTGTTCACCAAAGTCGAGTTTTCCTTCATCAAATTTCAGAGGGGGATCAGTAAATAAATTCTGATTTCCAGAAATCTGCTGTCTACTATCATTGCCGCTATCACTACGCTTCCCAAAGTTTCCACTGCCCCTGTTAAACTGCTTGCCACCTCTATTGAATCTACCAATATTAGATTTACTGTTACACCCACTGTCTCCTTGACTTCTATTATCCTCAATTTTCCTTGGATTTTCTGTAGCATTCCCAGAGCGTACTTGAGCATTCCCTCCTCCTCTGTTATTTAGGTTATATTTCCTGCCTCTAGGCCTACGTCCCCCTCTACCACGGTTGTGCCATGAACCACCTGTATCTCTATTTTCTATTTGATCATTGTACGTATTGCTAGCATTAACATCAACTTCAACTATAGTGTCTGTAGTTACACTTGATATATCCGCCTCACACACTGAAGAAGTATTTAAATTTGCTGTAGTATCGCCTTCGTAATCCTCGTCATTACTAGAATTCCCGTTATCGGCATCGGTGCAATCGCTGGCACCATTATCCGAGCTGTCGTTTGATTTGTCACTGATCTTTTCATCATCAGAGCCATCACTACCTCTTCCAACATTATTGTCTCCATTGCTGTCATTCCCTTCATCACAAAAGTCTTGATTATCGCCATCATCTGACACATCGCTTCTGTCATCACCATCCATAGCAAGAATGTTTGTTGGGTTTAGTTCTGTAAGAATGCAGTACTGTTATGTGTCAGGGAAAATCAATCCTGTAAAGATGAGTAACCCTCCAAAACCCAATAGGGAGCAAAACTACACAATTACACTAGTTATGTATTGTCAGTATGATGCTACAATAACAGCTCCAGGGGAAATTGCACCCATGGACAACTGTCCCTTGACAATAGCCGCTGGGGCAATTGCTCCTTAATACAAGTACTTTTGTTTACTATAATTCTAAAGGTAAATTTTTCAGATAACGAAAATGGGGAAAATATATAATTATAAATGATAGTGTAGCCTAACCCTACTTTACGCAACCTTACTTAGTCTAACCTAAACCAACCTAACTTTGAAGAAAACAAAGAAAGAAGAAATTTACTGTCGTAATTATGAAGAAAAGTAATTGTTCTGGGAGGAAAATGGTCCTAGTGGGACAATTTTCCTGGAGGCCGTTGTCCGAGGGGCAATTTTTCTGGGGCCAGTTGTCCAGACACCCAGTAAGGATGACCGACTCACCGAAGATTGTGCCTATACACTTAAATGGGGGGTGAACTAACCTAACCGAATAATCCAATGAATTCATTCTTACTTAATGGGGGGGGGGGTCAACATATAACCAAATGGTATTTTATTGGTATTTTTGTGCTACCAATATGGAAATTATACCTTAGAAGCATTGTCCAGATATTTTTTGAGTAATCATTATTGAAATTCGAAGATATCTGCCCCACATGCTTCAGTCACATTTCTTTCGTCATAGTTTTGGTAATAAAAAATAAACTTTACAATTTCACTCATATATACAACACATCACACTACTGTATTCTCTCTATAAATCTAACTTACATATTAAAGGCAGATTTACTAGTTCTTATATCTTGAAAATAGTCAGGGACAGCAACCTTCCCCCCTTGCGGTATCACTCAAGAGTAGTCTAGAGAATCACTGTTGCCAAATCACAGAAAAAGAAGGAAATACCCAAATTCTGCATTTCAAATTTGACAATGTTATTTTCCATTTTACTAATAAAGTGTTGCAGCATCTAAAAAAAAAAAAGAGAGATATTTAATAAAAGCTTTTCAATACTATACAATAATATTTGCAACCTAAGTTGTTTCTTTTTTTACAGATAATCGCTGGAAGTATATATATTCCAGTATGGCGACATGAAACGTTGATAAAACGTTGATAAATTTCCAAGCCATCACTGGATCAACTGAAGAATATCCCCCAGACCCACGTAGGGGGGAGATTCTTCAGTTGATCACACATGGGGCCTGGGTCGGTATCGTGTCGGGTCAGGTACCTTTGCGCAATTAAAAACCAGATTGTCAAATGAGTTATGGAAAGGAAATACAAAGAATGAACGGGAGGTTGGCAATCCAAGTCACATGTGGATTAACTCAAGTTGAGGTCAATATTGGTCGGCATTACAAAGGCAGAATTGTATATATAAGCTAACATCTTAGTCCTTACAATTATTAGCGAGACCAACCTAACCTAATCTGAATAATGGTGTTGTCTTTGAGTTCAATTGGAGGAAATTGTTTCGCCGGGCATGTTGGGGGAGGGGGGAGATTGTATTATCAAGGTCAGCAAGATGGCCGTAATTTCAAGCTCACTTTTCTGCTCTGCCAAAGGCTTACATTGCCTCCATTATGTTGGCATTAAATGGAAGGAGTCTCATGCTCCATACTCTAAGTCATCAGGCATTTTTTTTTCTTTCTTTTACCCATTCACACTTCAAGCTATTAATGCATTTAGCATTTACCGATTCTTCACTTTGCGAATTCCAATTAACAATTATTTTCACGCAAAATCAGTATTACTTACATCTTGCAGTTTTCTTATAAAGATTCTTACTATGACTTTTAGTTCTAGAGCCAACATTATTCCCTCTCTTTTCCAAGTGGTGGTAAGTCAAAGTCATTCATCCTTTCCTTACTAATATATCTCATTTTTTTCCTTACATCTTGCAGTTTTCTTACAAAGATTCTTACTATGACTTCTAGTTCTAGAGCCAACATTATCCCCTCTTTTTTCCAAGTGATAGTAACTCAGATTCGTTGACCCTTTCCTTACTAATATATCTCATTTTTTTCCTTACATCTTGCAGTTTTCTTACAAAGATTCTTACTATGACTTCTAGTTCTAGAGCCAACATTATCCCCTCTTTTATCCAAGTGATAGTAACTCAGATTCGTTGACCCTTTCCTTACTAATATATCTCATTTTTTTTCCTTACATCTTGCAGTTTTCTTACAAAGATTCTTACTATGACTTCTAGTTCTAGAGCCAACATTATCCCCTCTTTTTTCCAAGTGATAGTAACTCAGATTCGTTGACCCTTTCCTTACTAATATATCTCATTTCTGTCACTAACTTTATAGCATGCCTCTGAATTTTCTAGTTTGTTTATTTTGTGCAAGTGCTGATTTCAGAAGGATGCTGCTTACTCAAGCTTAGGCCTCACATGATTCATGTAAATATTTCTGGACATTCCTCTGTCCATACATTTACTGTGAGCATATATGGCCATTACCATACCAATCATATGCTTTTCAGGACTTATGTCAATATTTATCCCTAGATTCTTCAACTAACAGATTTTTAAATACCTATATTTCCTGCTATAGATTGCTTAGACATCGGTGTTTTTTTTTACTTTGACCATATATATATATATATATATATATATATATATATATATATATATATATATATATATATATATATATATATATATATATATATATATATATAAAAGAGAAAAAGTAACGGCTGAAGAACAAGGTAGAAATAAGAGAATAATTTTAAAAAATAAAACAGGCTGATAAAATAGTCATTGTAAAGTAGATCTAAAAATATGGCAGGTCAATGATGTGAATGAAATAAAGTTGCCACACTCATTTCTGACACAGACACCAAATTTTCTCAACACTTATTGTCAATTCCATTATGACATCATGATTATAGATCTTTGTCTACAGTCATAATCTGCTTATTCCCAATTTACAATCTACCCTATTTCCGAACTACAATCATTTAAGTTCATTGGAGGGAGGGAATTAAGCCATATTTCCCGTTCTAATATGTCTGTCCACCCCCACTCGAATGGTGCAACAAACGAGTCCCATAAGACACCCAACTTGCCACTGGATGAGAACTTTTGTCAGAAACCTGACCCCATACTAAGCCATGAGGATTTTAAGTTAACTTTAAGGATCATCACAACTAAATGTTCCAGAAGTCATAAATTTATCCACTTATTAACTCTTGGATAAAATTTTAAAGGCCTTGTACTTCTGCTATAAACAAAATACTGTACTGTAGTCAAGTCACGAGTGACACCATTGATCAAGTTTTAGTAACATATTGGATTGTCATGTAAAGATCAGTAACCCTTAGAACATGAAATAAGCCCATCGATTGCTAGAGCAGGACTTTTTTATGTTCTGTGGGTTATTAATCATTGCAAGGTCCAAATTGTGGCTATTAAATTGCAATTCATAATCTCTTCAGCTTTATTAGTAAACAAGAAGTTAAGAATCACATGCAAATCCAAACTGTAGTTTTAAACATCTTTGCATTTAAAAGACCCAACTGAAAAATAACCTGAATATAAAAACCTCCCAAAGCAAGGACTGGTCGATTCTTGCGAATCCTTTTCGCAGAATTCCATAAATATAAGATATTATATAGTAAGGCCTGTACAGAAATATTTCTGAGGCAAGGCAAGCAGAATATAGAATATATATATTAGCACCAGGGGTGCCAAAGTATTACGACAAAAATATCTAGTGTATACATTCATAACTTCAGTGTTTCAAATAATCCATTATCTTTCAAAGGCATAAATAAAAAAAGAAGAGCTCTTTCATATAAAACTTTTTTATACAAAAACAGTACAAGGATGAAAGAAATCACAGTATATACGGAATGTCTTATCAGAAGACAGACTAATAAAATCTAAATTTTTTTTTTGTTCTCTGAAACCTTTGTGACATTAACATGTACCATTAAATTTCGAGCCTGTTATCTTTTTTTACGTTCATGTTTACATAGAATTATGTAATGAAAAAATTTCAAAATAAAATATCTGATTAGGAGATTCTTTAATAATTGATCTGGGGTTACTAAATACACTACTATCACAATTATAAGGCACATAATTGAATGATTGTTTCAATGCATTATATGTAAAAAAGAAAAATAATTTGCAAGGCACAAAAAACTTAAGTCGATTCCAAAATAAATTCTTCAAAAAGAAAACATACAAGGTTCCAAAAATCTAAAATACCTGCATGTTATAATTCTTATGAACTGAAATAAAATACAGCAATTGCTTTTAATTTGGAAAAAAAAGAAAAAAAATTAAATTCTGTAGATAAATAGTCAAAAGTGCAGTTCTCACATGTGGGGCAAAGAAATGAGCGCGCGGCACAAGAGGGACATTCTCGTACACGGAGACTAGAAATGCTTCACAGCAGGATTCCTTGGTTATAGTTAATCCTTTAACGGGACAACAAACAGGAAGGAGCCCACACCACAATAATTTCTAATAAAGACTAACTAATATTCGAGTTAGAAGTCACTCGTGCTCATGCTCCTGTTAACTTTTCTACCTATTAATCTCGAGTTTCTGGTGGTAGGTCCTGATCTTTGGGAGAACGGATGCACGCCAACGGGCGTTGATGCAACTCCCGCGAGAACTCCGGACGCCACTGCAGCTATTGTAGAGGCTACATTAGGAGTGAGGCTCTGCAAGCACTTGGCTGCTTCTTTCAACTGCCGAGAAAGGATTTCGTTTTTCAACCTCTCTGCGTTCAGTTCCCTTCGCAGTTCCGTTCTGGACAGGCTAGTGGGTGGACACAAAGATGGATGATGAACCAACTGAACTGCAGTTGGTCGAGCTACCGGATCCGGATGCACCATCTGCTTCAATAATTTTTGAAATTCGACTGAATAACCAGGAAGAGGTTCTAACTCTGCATTACGAATCTTGTGCCATTCTTCACCGTTTAGAGGCAGCGGTTTTCCTCTTGCAGCTTCATACATTGTTAGGCCTAATGCGAATACATCAGCCTTTTGCAAATGGCTAAAATCATCTTGCAAAATTTCTCTGGGTAGGTATCGACAATCGCCCTCTTCTACTTGAGGATTCAATATGGAAGTAACATGACCTAAGTCACCTAGAAAAGAAAAAGTGCACTGCTTAGTAAACTAGTAAAATTAAACACTTGTCACAATAATACTCTAAGAAAGAATCAGCCAAATTTACTGAATGGACTTTGCAATGCATTATACTATTCACTATTTATAAAATAAGAATACACGTGATTGGTGTAAAAAAAAAAAAATTATCAGAGCAATATACTATTATAGCTACACAAGGTATAAACTCATACTCAATCACTACCCTTCCATCCATGACAAATGAAAAGAAACTTACTTTCATGAAAGAAGTCATGATACAGAATGAGCTAAAGGGAAATCATTCTGCAGCAAATAAAATATTCAAAAAAGGTTGCTGTTGTCGTTCTCTAAGAGATCTGAACAAACAGCTCAGAGTACCTAAGGCATTCCCATAGGGCTCTGAGGGATTGTATGTGTTCTTGGCATATGTGATTGTAAGCGGTGCATTTCAATATTGTTTTTGATTGTGTGAGGTGAAGTGCAACACCCTAGACAGCATATGAGCAGCAAAAGAAGCTAACTTGCCAAAACAAACCCATGACCTTTATAAGGCACAAAAACCTGGGAGAGGCTCTGGTCACCGGGCAATTACCTCATGACAGGTTTGCTCCAGGCATCCTGGTGTTCCAAGAAATATTAGATACTAACATTAATATTAAAGGAACTGGATGTCTTGATTACCAAACTAATCAAGTAAAAAACTACGTTTTTAGGTGGTAGATTCCCATTATAATAAAAATAGGAAACAAAATTAGATATTTAATATCTAGTGAGACAAGTCAAGACACCATGACCTACATTGAAAAACAATCATCCATTAATATGAACATTGTGACGGTCAAGCCTAGTACATGAAAGCAATTAATTATTATTATCCCTGTGGGGCGGGCCTAATATCAAAGAATAGCCTTATCGTATTCCCTGCGTGTCGTAAAAGGCGACTAAAAGTGGACGGGGCGGGGGGACTGGGAATCCCCCCCCTTGTATCAACCTCCTGAGAGGCGTCAACGAAGAGGGGGAGTAGAGGGGAGAATAACTTCTCCCCAAACTTTCCTTTCTTGACGTCGGCTACCCCCAATTTAAGGGGGAAACAGCCACGGTATATGTATGTATAAACCAAGAAACAAGCCGTTAGAAAAAAAGACTATAAACCTGATGGCTCCAGCAGAGGAAGCAACTTGGTGAGATAAAGGAAAACAGTGGGTATTGAAAAAATGAAATTATATAAAATGCTACAAATCTGTATTGCAATACAGTACTGGCATAATTCCACTGCAGTTATATAAAAACTCATCATCAAAGTTTGGTAAATGAAAATTTAATTGTGCCTGGCTAACCGAAAAGAATACACAAGGATATTCACAACAAAAACTCCCTGAGCAGAGAAATGCTTTTAGTCATACTAACAACAAACTTTGTTTTTATTTATTCAGATAACTGTACGTGGGCACTCCTAGTGATATTGCAGTTGTTAAACATTACAATCTATTTGGTTATGTATAAATAAAATATTAATAGAATTTGCCATTAATTTTAAATATCATACCAAAGTAATTAAGAATAAAATATAGTGTAATAGTTAATTGATGGTAGAAGAGCACTCTGCAGTTATTAATTAAGCGTGATACATTATGGTTTACATGTACAGTATCAATAGCAGAGGAGCACTCTGCGATTATTGATTAAGAGTAATATTTGTAACAATATTTTTCAATAGCTCTTGTTGAGTACTATCATTTAAGTTAAATTTCCACTTTTCCACAGTACCACTGCAGACAATTTGAAGTAGATATAGAATAACAATTTTCAGGTTAGAGTAATAAGCAGGTACATATGCATGTCTGCACATGCACCTATACACATACATATGTATACATATACATACATACCTATGTATACATATACACATATGCATGCATATACTCAAATATACATGATTAATTACATGAGCAATAAAAATGCCACTGGGGCTACATAGTCATACATATCTAGGGGAGAGAGAAAGAGTGAGTTTGAGGAATTCATTTCAGCAAAATGAAAAAGAAAATACGGGAATCAGAAACAAGGAAGCAGGAATTGAGCGAATCCTAATTATCTCTATTAAGATATGACTTCTTTCATGAAACTAACTTTCCTTGCATTTGTCATGGATGTAAGATTGGTGACTGGGCTGTTAATAGTGATTATACCATGTTTAGCCATAAGAGAAAGGTTTGGTAACAAATTCATACTGAAAGATCCCTGGAAGACACAAAATGATCTTGAGTGATAATTATGTGGTGTTTGGTTATTTACAGTGTTATGTGTCACTATTAATACCCATAGGGGAATACTGAATGATTCTTCCTTTACATTCAACTTACCTATTTTATATGTAACTTCTTCTATAGCTTGGAGGTTCACTGCCTGAAATAGAATTTTTTTTTAAATAATAATAATAATAATAATAATAATAATAATAATAATAATAGTAGTAGTAGTAGTAGTAGTAGTAGTTCAAATGGGGACAAGTATGATGCTCTTTTTCTGTTACGTCTTAAAACAAGGTATCTGTTTTTAGGAAGAAACTGAGTCAACAAAATGTATTTCTTTTAAAAAGAACTTATACTGATAGTACTGCTACTACTACAGCTACTAGTGCTATTGCTGTGATTGCTGTTACTAATACTACTGGTAATACTAATATTAACTGAACATAAATTACTCATGCAATTCAATAATTCAAAATTCTTACAATAATAATAATAATAATAATAATAATAATAATAATAATAATAACAATAATAATAATAATAATAATTAGTGGTGGTAGTAGTAGTTGTATGTAAATGTTTACTTGCTACTATTGGGAGGATTCGAGCCTAGAGTCTAAAGCATAGCAGTATTGAGCTTTGTATGCTGTGGGACAAAAGTTCAAATGATCTTCAGTGGCTCAGCGTACCAACATGTTAACTCTTTGTGATTACCTAATTGTGTTTACGGGAAAGAGCCCAAAGCTCGTATCTTCCCGTCTCTTGATCGCTTCCATTTTATACTTAGTCATACTTATCATACCTGTCCTTAAAACTATGGATTGAGATAGCATTAACTACCTCCTCGCTTAGCGAATTCCAATTATCAACTACTCTTACACTGAAAAAGTATTTCCTTACATCCTGCAAACAAGTTTTCTTACCAAGCTTCAAACTATGACCTCTAGTTCTAGAGCCAGCCATATCAAAATATCGATCCCTATCCACTCTATCATAACCATGAAGGAATTTAAAGACTGTCACCATATCCCCCCTCACTCTTCTAGCTTCGAGTGATGGTAAGTCTAATTCCCTCAGCCTCTCATCATAACTGAGATTGCGTATTTCTGGCACCAGTTTCGTGGCATGTCTTTGAAGTTTTTCAAGCTTAGCTATGTGCTTTTTCAAGTGCGGATTCCAAAAGGGGGCTGCATATTCGAGTTTTGGCCTCACATAGGTTATATAATTATTTCTGAACATTTCCTTGTCCATGTGCCTGAAGGCTACCCTTACATTTGATAAGAATGCATATGCTGCCCTTACTATGCCATTTATATTTATTTCTGGAGACAAATCTGCCAGTATGTTTATTCCTAGATCTCTCTCATTTTCTCTCTCTTGAAGTTGTACTCCAGCCACTGAGTAGTCAAGCTTGGGCCTTCTTGCACTTGTACCCATTCTCATTACCTTACATTTTGAAGTATTGAATTTCATTAGCCACTTTTCTGACCACTCATGCAGATTATTTAGATCCTCCTGAAGTTCTCTACCATTGTTCTCGTTTTTTACTTTCTTCACAATCTTTGCATCATCTGCAAACATATTCATGAATGAATTTACAGACTCTGGTAGGTCATTTACATATACAAGGAACAAAAGTGGCCCTAAAACTGAACCCTGTGGAACTCCACTACTAACTCTTCTCCATTCAGACACTGAGTGTCTTACTCTAACCCTCTGTTCCCTTCCTTCTAAGTAAGTTTTTATCCATTCCAAAACATTTCCACCTATTCTAGCCATTGATTGCAGCTTCCTAATAAGTCTCCCATGTGGAAGAGTGTCAAACGCTTTCTGGAAGTCTAGGAATATGCAAACTGCCCAGCCCTCTCTTTCCTGTAAGATTTGGCTTACCTCATCATAAAATTCTAATAAGTTTGTTACTGTTGATCTACCTTCTCTGAAGCCATGTTGCCTCACTGACAAAAAGTTGAAGGATTCCAAGTGAAGAGAGATATGTTTCCTTAGTAGTTTCTCCATAACTTTGCAAACTATGCTGGTCAAGGAAACTGGTCTATAGTTCAGAGCCGTATCCCTCCTTCCCTTTTTGAAGATAGGTATCACATTTGCTTGTTTCCAGCATCTTGGAATCTCCACCGACTCCAGTGACTCCTTAAATATGATACTTAGTGCCACTGATATTGTGTTTGCGCATTTTTTAAGCACATGAGGGGATATGTCATCAGGACCTGTAGCTTTATGAACATTTAAATCCATCAGCGCTTTGCATACCTCTGTGGCTGTAAGGTTGATGTTCTTCAGTTTCCACGCTCCATTCCCGGCAGTAGGAGGTAAAATATTTGAATAATACTACTAATACTCCTATTGTAGTCGCCGTGGCTCAGTCGGTAGCGTCTCCGACTCTGAGGCGTCAGGTCGAGGGTTCGCGCCCCGTCACGGTCTGAGGTTAGCAAAGGCATGCACTCAGCGTAAGGATTACATCTGCCAAAACAAGTCCTTCGCAAGAAGGCAACCGTCCTAGCCCTTGGTTGATAAGGGAGTCCGTGACGTAAAACCGGAACCGGAACAGAACTAATACTCCTATTACTGCTACTACTACAAAACAATAACAATAATAATAATAAAAACACTATTACTATTATTATTATTATTTTTATTATTATTATTATTATTATTATTATTATTATCTTTATTAACATTATTTTCATTATTAAATATTAATAATAATAATTTTATGAACATATAAAGACGCAGAGAGAGAGAGAGAGAGAGAGAGAGAGAGAGATACGAAACCCCCTTTCTACATATTTGGAATTCATATTACTGTCAGTTGGATTTGAGGGGGGGGAGCCATCCCATATCCCCTCCTCCCATTAGGCAATTCTTGGTTCAAAGTGGCTCTTATTTCCTCCTCCACCCTCTTGGGGACCTGTGCCATTCCTCCTCCTACCGACGCATCAAGTTTTAATTCAAAACTATCAAAATGATATACTGTATATACTACACCTCTTGGACATTCCTATTTTTATATGGTGTCGCTTTATCTCACTGGAATGTTTGGAGACGAGTGATTGGCTTTGTGTAAAAAAATCTTATGACTCGGTGACCTCCCTGACAACCAAACCTCGCCAACTATCCAGATTTGATATATGGCACTGACTTGAGAGCTGGTTTCTTCCCAAGGGGCTGACTCAAATATGATAATGATCAGTATTTACATCATAAATGCTGGCACACAGGGACATAACTACCCTCTCCTTCTAATCCCTTAAATTCCTCTGGTGAAAAAACAAGCTGTTAAGATCATTCATACGGAATTTAGCTTCATGCCATTTGATTGAGAGCAATAAGCGTAGTAGCATCCAGCCTAATACCCCAGCTCCAACCTGTCTTTGCCCTAATCCATGTGAATGGTGATGAATAGTGACATAGAAGGAATAATATATCTAACGCAAAGGTTGGAATGTAAATTTAATGTGCTAAAAGAGCATATGCGTCGCAAACTTCAGAAAGAGGATGCCAGGATAGCAATAATGCCAAAAGGCATTCCCTGACTATTTTATATATGGCGAAAGCATTCACTCCTGTTTTCAAGGTATCGTACTAGTCTACACCCTCTGGAAGGTCTTCTAAGGTAACTCTTATGCATTCGAATGCAAAATGATGACGAAGAAGGAGGAGAAAGAGAATGACAAGGAGGAAGACACCCAACTTGGTATGCTAGCGAATACTTGTGTGACCTTGTAAAAATAGTTGGGGGAGAGAGAGAGAGAGAGAGAGAGAGAGAGAGAGCATGCAAAAGGAATAAAGCTGCAGGAGAAGCAGTAAAATAGCCTATATAGTATAATTAATGATGATGAGTAAAATACAATAAGTAAATATGGGTGAATGATAATAATAAAAAAATATGAAAATGTCATGATATTGTGTCTAAAATATAGTTTGGTTTTTAACTATTCTGGGGAATAAATTAGACTATGTATACGTAAATGTGGTTTATAATAACAATAATAATAGTAGTAATAATAATAATATAAACTGAAATAACAGCAGAGTCAGGTATAAAAGTTTAAGTATATCCATATGCACGTGCGTCAGAACATACGTGCGTGTGTATATATCTATCTATCTATATATATATATATATATATATATATATATATATATATATATATATATATATATATATATATATATATATTATATATATATATATATATATATATATATATATATATATATATATATATATATATATATATATATATATATATATATATATATATATATATATATATATATATTCAATAACAAAAATAATAAACTTAAAACTCATTTTTACTCACCCAACCAAGCCGATTTTGCATCTGTTGAATGAGGTCCTCTTTCAGCAGCAACAGTAATGGCGTCCCTAGCTTCACTCTACATTATACTTAAAACATAAAAATAAACAACGAATGTCACACTTCTTTCACTAAATAGCGTCACTTCATTAATCGCCATCAATCACTCATAAGGCTACTCACTGCAATATTGACGAATGACCGAGACAAATTTTATTTATCATTCATTACATTCTGACAAATTATATTCCCTCGGCAAAAGCCAAAATAGTTTTAACAACATCTGAGCAACAAAAAGAAAACATTACTATTCAATCAAACTAAAATTTAAGTGAATACATTTTATTATTAAGCGTCCACTGTTGATAGCACGGAACTCTAAAGCAGATAAGAAGAGATAAACTTAGAAAAGATTCAATGATCTAGGACAAAATAAAAGAAAAAAAAATGATCTAGGACATACAGGCCTATTATGCACGTCTCTTAATATATATATATATATATATATATATATATATATATATATATATATATATATATATATATATATATATATATATATATATATATATATATATATATATATATATATATATATATATATATATATATAATAATTATTTATTTTATAAGCTACAAATAAAAAAAAACATTATTGAAGACAGAAACCCCACATTAGAAAAACTGTTTACGGATTATAATTATATAAATTTCAAGCTTTTGCTTTCCATTGAAAGCATCTTCAAGGTACCAATTATGTACTCATTCTGTAGAGCTCTCTATGACGGAAGACTACTTAAGTGGTATCTTGGAAAGCGAAAAAGCTGCTTTTTTACTATTGTGCAATTACTTCTATTAAGCCCTCCCCCCACCCCCTCAGCACTCCATCTTCCATTCTATATTGTACTTTAATCAACCCCCCCCAAAAAAAAAAAATATCCTCAACTACACATACTACAATGGTTAATAGCACTAAGAAGACATTACGAAAGATCGACTTTAAATATGCCTTCGTTAATAAACTAAAATCTGTTATATAGACTACGTCTGTGTGTATGCGTATTGAGAAAGTGGCGCCGAGGTGTCTCGGACAATGGAGAGCAAATCTCAGGTGACAAGAGCAAGGCCAGCTTCGTCTATATTCTACCTTTTAATGACCATAATATATTATCAAATAAAGTACCTTTAGTAACATTATCCCCTTATATATATATATATATATATATATATATATATATATATATATATATATATATATATATATATATATATATATATATATATATATATATATATATATATACTACCTTGCAATGCTCTCTCTCTCTCTCTCTCTCCTAAGTACCACGTGGTCATCCCCGCAAACATCAGAAGACTATACAACACGGGTTCGTCCAATCTCAAATAAAAAAAATTCTTTTTACTCCTTGTGATGTCTCTTGAAAATATGCATACAATACATGCAGATGCATGTGCATATAAGCATTTAATTATCTCTTTTAAGGGCCAACTGCATAATGCATATGCGGGCCCAATGACTACATCTCTTTCTCTGATTATCATATGTTTAGTTAAATATATTTTTTTGTCGTAAGCTCAACACCTCACTGATGCAAAGGTAAAAAAATCTGTGGAAATTGAACAAAATACAAATGTATATCTGAGCTAATAAAGAAATGTACGAACTAAAAATATGAACTAAGTTGCAAAATACGATACAATGTAAGTTTAATTAAAAACAAATATTGAGTAAAAGATTACATTTTAATACCGACGCTAAAATAATGGATTTCATTTGATTCTAAACGTTGCTTCTTTAAGGTATTTCCTCATTATTCTAATGATAATAATCATTATTTATTTCGACTATCATATTTCTCTGCGATGTTTCCTGAATGCAATAAATGTTGCAAGTTTTCCAGTCTTGTTGGAGGTCAAATTCTCACCATCAACATGTAGGACGCTTGAGGGGGGGGAGACAGTGTGTGCGCGTGTTCCGTAACATTCGCCAGCCAGAGATTCATGGGTCTGCACACACACACACACACACACACACACACACACACACAAGAAATACAACTATATTACAATTTCTTAAATGACGTGAAAAAGGCTATATGAGAGATATTGTGATTCATAAGTAGTCTATGAATTAAACTTATTTTGCTCTCTCGGCCTAACTTTATCTTCGGGTAACAATTGTTATACAAACAATTTGGGGTAAATCTGTTGGTGACTGCATTTGTTATATATATATATATATATATATATATATATATATATATATATATATATATATATATATATATATATATATATATATATATATATATATATATATATATATATATATATATATATATATATATATATATATATATATACACACACACACAAAACGTTTCACTCATTCTTCTTGTTATTTAAAAGTTTGTGTACTGAAAAAAAATAAAGACTTTCATATCACGTTAAGACCTAGCTTCCATTCCATATATTATATAACCCTTACACACACACACACACGCGTGCTTAAAAAATGCGCAAACACAATATCAGTGGCACTAAGTATCATATTTAAGGAGTCACTGGAATCGGGGGAGATTCCAAGATGCTGGAAACAAGCAAATGTGATACCTATCTTCAAAAAGGGAAGGAGGGATACGGCTCTGAACTATAGACCAGTTTCCTTGACCAGCATAGTTTGCAAAGTTATGGAGAAACTACTAAGGAAACATATCTCTCTTCACTTGGAATCCTTCAACTTTTTGTCAGTGAGGCAACATGGCTTCAGAGAAGGTAGATCAACAGTAACAAACTTATTAGAATTTTATGATGAGGTAAGCCAAATCTTACAGGAAAGAGAGGGCTGGGCAGATTGCATATTCCTAGACTTCCAGAAAGCGTTTGACACTCTTCCACATGGGAGACTTATTAGGAAGCTGCAATCAATGGCTAGAATAGGTGGAAATGTTTTGGAATGGATAAAAACTTACTTAGAAGGAAGGGAACAGAGGGTTAGAGTAAGACACTCAGTGTCTGAATGGAGAAGAGTTAGTAGTGGAGTTCCACAGGGTTCAGTTTTAGGGCCACTTTTGTTCCTTGTATATGTAAATGACCTACCAGAGTCTGTAAATTCATTCATGAATATGTTTGCAGATGATGCAAAGATTGTGAAGAAAGTAAAAAACGAGAACAATGGTAGAGAACTTCAGGAGGATCTAAATAATCTGCATGAGTGGTCAGAAAAGTGGCTAATGAAATTCAATACTTCAAAATGTAAGGTAATGAGAATGGGTACAAGTGCAAGAAGGCCCAAGCTTGACTACTCAGTGGCTGGAGTACAACTTCAAGAGAAAGAAAATGAGAGAGATCTAGGAGTAAACATACTGGCAGATTTGTCTCCAGAAATACATATAAATGGCATAGTAAGGGCAGCATATGCATTCTTATCAAATGTAAGGGTAGCCTTCAGGCACATGGACAAGGAAATGTTCAGAAATATTTATGTAACCTATGTGAGGCCAAAACTGGAATATGCAGCCCCCTTTTGGAATCCGCACTTGAAAAAGCACATAGCTAAGCTTGAAAAAGTTCAAAGACATGCCACGAAACTGGTGCCAGAAATACGCAATCTCAGTTATGATGAGAGGCTGAGGGAATTAGACTTACCATCACTCAAAGCTAGAAGAGTGAGGGGGGGATATGGTGACAGTCTTTAAATTCCTTCATGGTTATGATAGAGTGGATAGGGATCGATATTTTGATATGGCTGGCTCTAGAACTAGAGGTCATAGTTTGAAGCTTCGTAAGAAAACTTGTTTGCAGGATGTAAGGAAATACTTGTTCAGTGTAAGAGTAGTTGATAATTGGAATTGGCTAAGCGAGGAGGTAGTTAATGCTATCTCAATCCATAGTTTTAAGGACAGGTATGATAAGTATGACTAAGTATAAAATGGAAGCGATCAGGAGACGGGAAGATACGAGCTTTGGGCTCTTTCCCGTAAACACAATTAGGTAATCACATATATATATATATATATATATATATATATATATATATATATATATATATATATATATATATATATATATATATATATATATATATATATATATGTGTGTGTGTGTGTGTGTGTGTGTGTGTGTGTGTGTGTGTGCGTGTGTTTTATTAATAATGAGTAAATGTTACTTTCACACCCCAATTAGAAAAAAAAAACTAGTAAAACGTTAAATATGATTAGGTTAGTTGGGGTTAGGTTATTTGGGATAGGCCTAGTAGTGGCGCTTAGTTCACCCTAGTTAAAAATTGGAGTTGACTTGAACTAAACTCTTTTAGTTTCTTCAAACTTGATTTTGAAATATTTCGTATTTTTTCATTTTCACTCACTGTGGCTTAAATATTCCCCTAAAAATCACTTAAGATGAATATTATTATTATATTTAAATGTCAGAAATAACAACTAACATAGACATTTGGTCACTCCAACACCAACGATCAAATAATAATAACTTCAAACACTTGTCTGTCGAACCTCGTTCGACGAACCGTTTGACCGTGTAAACCCCCCTTAATGGGTATTGCGGTAGCGAACTTGTTAGAGCACTCTGCTCCAAAGGTAACAGACCTGTGATTGAGCCCATCGTGGGGTGTTTAGCATTATTCCATGCCTTAATTCCCAACTCCAACCTGTCTGTGTCCCCCCCCATTCGAATGGGGACTCATTGTGACGCATAGAAACAGTACACACCAATTTGTGGTTTCTATAATATAGCCTCATATATACAGTGTTCTCTATTATTAATTCCTTCTATTTATTTATTGTTTGTGCTTGTACACTGTTGTTTGCTCTCGTTATTTTTGTATTTTATTATGCATTTTTTTCCCTCTTTTAATTCTCCGAGATTCTGTATTAATAATTTGTATAAACTTGAAAAAAAAAACATTTATATATTTATTTTCTTATTTATATGACTGATGCAGCTGATACAATTTTGGTTTTTAAGTAACAAAATATACAGTTTTCCATTTGTGAAGGGAGAATATATTGAACATACTGAAGAATTGAAAAATGAGAGCATAAGAATTTTTTTTTCTATTTTTTTTTTTTTTATAAATGCAGAGTTGAGCACGTAAAAGAGAGAGAGTACGTATCTTTTTCCTTAGGCCACTTTCAAAACAAAGTGGCACGTCGCACGTGGCATACCACGTGGCAAGCCAGTTGAAAACGAACATCCGGAAATATATGAAACCTTTCACACAGAAGTGACGTGACACGTACCATGTGCCACGTGCGACGAACGTGGCACATGGTACGTGTCACGCCATTTCTGTGTGAAAGGTTTCATATATTTCCGGATGTTCGTTTTTAACTGGCATGCCACGTGGCATGCCACGTGCGACGTGCCACTTTGGTGTGAAAGAGGCCTTACATGCAGTTGTAAGCTCCTCAAGGGAGAGTATGAATATGTCTCGGAAGGATTGAAGACCTCAAAATTGTAAAATAAAAAAAAAGAAATACTTCATATATACAGTGTTCAACACGTAAAATAGAGATCGTGATGAATTTAGTTCATTTATGCATTTACAATTGCGTATTGGGAGATAGTATTGATGTTTCTCAAGAAGAGCCAGACACTTGGGAATCTCAAAAAAATCTAGAATTTTTTTTCTATTTTTCTTTTTATACATTTTTCATATATGCACTTTCAAGGACGTAAAAAAATCGTAGTTTTTTTTTCTAATTCCCTAAGGGAGGAGGCTAGGAGATTTCCTCCGTGTTCCTCTTCATGTCGTAAGAGTCGACTTAATGGGGCGGAGTGAGGGGACTGGAAATCCCCTCTGTATTTTCTCTTCCCAAAGAGTCAAGAGTATTTTGCCTTGACTCGGCCACTCCTCTTATAAGGGGAAAATGGCTCATGTGTATATAGATATAGTGTGTAGTACGCAGAATGAGAATGCATTGACTTTTTGTCAAGATGAAGGAGTGGACAACCTCAAATTTGACATTTATATATTTTCATATATGCAGTTTTAAGTAGAACAAAATATCATATTAAAAAAAAAAAATTAAGCTCGCATAGAGAGAGATGGTATTCATATATCCCAAGGAGAAATATTGTAAAATCATATATAACGTAAAATTACTTTTTTTTTTACCTATTTCTTATAGTTGTATATTTTGTTGAATCTAAAAGAAAATCAAAAGCTTTTCTTTGGGTACATTTTGAATTTCCTGTCCACACTGTATTAGACTGAGTTTATTGTATGTTTTGACCTCTTTCAATAAGAATAGTTTTATGTGTCAAAATGAGTTCCCATTCGAATGGGGGTGGACACAGACATGTAGGAACTTAGGAATTAAGGCTGGAATCCCTTCCTAAAGCCCTGCGGTGTTATTAAACCCATGGTTAGTCGCTTCCCGACTCACGCTTTCTACAATTGATCTACTGTGGCCCCCATAGTCGTATATGGATGTGGATGGATTCGGTTTTACGTCACGAACTCCCTTTTCTACTAAGGGCCAGGACGGTTGCCTTCTTGCGAAGGACTTGTTTTGGCAGATGTAATCGTTACCCTGAGTGTATGCCCTTACTAACCTCAGTCCGTGACGTATATGGATATATAATCTATATTTACGATAAAAAATTTGAAGTAATTAAATAGGTCCAACGATTCTCTGTCTCTGGAATGCCTATAAAAGATAAAATAAGTTTTTGTATAGTTCACCTGTCAGAATACCAGTAATTATAATGTGTTTTGCTTGAAAGATTTTTTTGCTTTTTGTTTTTACAAAATTCCTACTATGACTGCATTTTGAGGGGGGGAGCAAACTTAGACCCCCTCCCTTTAAAAAAAAGTGTAAAGTTCCCATAAATTTGTGGCAAAACAAAAAACTTGGATAATACAATTAAAATACTAGATAATTATAAAAAAAGTTGTATTATGGATTAAAAATAAAGATAATTATAAAAAAAATTGTATTATACATTAAAAATAAAGATAATTATAAAAAAGTTGTGTATTACTTGCCGTTGACTTAT
>JAXCGZ010010123.1:12500-17500 GCA_037179515.1 Halocaridina rubra | reverse complement strand
TGTTGTGTGAGTGCAGAAAGTTCTTGCTCTTCCATAATCTCATTATACAACATTGTTTTAAACTGAGTCAGTGTGGTTATAGATTCAGACACTGAACTCTCAGTTGCCATTTTTGCCAGCCTGTCAGCCTTTTCATTACCTACTATCCCAACATGGGAGGGTACCCATGAAAACTTAACTTGGAGTTTAAGTTTTGCGCAATCAATAAGAGCCTCTTGAATTTCAGCCATGTGAGTTTTGTAGGAGCTTTTTAATGATCTCAGTGACAGAAGCGCACTCTGCGAGTCACAGAATATGATAGCATTTCTCCTAGCACTGAGAACATGTTCAATGGCAAGTTTTAGACCAACAATTTCACATTCGGTGATTGATGACCATTTTGGCATACTCAGTGCTTTGTCAAATATTTGCTGCCCTTCAAAATTTTCATAAACTACAATGCTGCACCCAGACCCTCCTGCACTGCTTGTGTGAGACCCATCAGTGTAAATGCAGAGTGTTTCATTGTTAGTTGGGAAACTAGTTTCAATAAAGGCTTCAATTTCATCTAACCATTGATGTTTTTTAATAATTGGAGCAACATTCGGACCAGATGATAATATTGGAAAGAGAATTTCTGGCCCAATCCTCTTGCAAGGATTTATTAATCGTTCAGGACCACTCTCAGTAAAGAGTGTTACATTATGTTTTTTGGTCTCATTGGTTATAAGCTTAAATACTTTGGGGTGAATTTGTCTTTCATACTGTATGTTACTTTTTATTAGTGATTTAATGATTGTTGGCGCTGACTGCGGCCCTTGCAAATGACCAGCATTACATGGATGAGGCTGAGCTGATTTCGCTAGTTTAACTCCAAATATCACAGCTGACTGTTTGATATGTTCTATCAGAGGTGGGAGGTTTAATTCATGTTGCATATTTATAATTCTGGTGCTCATAGGGCAGCCAAGAATAATCCTCATAGCTTTGTTCTGAATTTTTTCTAGGGGTCTTAAGATAGAGGTAGTCATAGTACAGAGCTGCAGGGTGTGATAGTCGACTAATGACCTGACATATGCGAGATAGAAAGTTCGGCATATGTTAATTCCAACACCAGATACCCTATTGGCAAGAAGCTTTAACGGTCTGAGTCTCTGTTGCAGTCTTTCACACAAATCTTTGACATACTCTGTGTGAGGGGGAGAAGGAACTGGTATTCCCAAATATTTGTGATTTTCGCACACCTTAACCATTTGATTGCTTAATACAAGGTAAGGCTCTTGCGAGATACTGGAAAAGTACTTTGTTTTTGGAGTTGAAATGACAAGACCAATGTCTTTTGATACTTGAGAAAAGTCATTAAGTATTATTTGCATATCATTGGCAGAAGGTGCCCTTATACATATGTCGACTGCATAACATATGATGGTGCATTCATCATTTGGTAGTCTGAGAGACTTGAGAAGCTTATCCATTAAGATGTTAAAGAGAAGGGGAGACAGAACTCCTCCCTGAGGAGTTCCCAGTGTAAATTCCTTTTCGCTGGAAGTAAGATATCCTTTATAGTACACTTTAGAGGTTCGACTACTTAGGTAGCATCTAATTAGTTGCAGTAGTTTACCTTTGACCCCTAAAGTTGCTAAATGATCCAAAATAACGGTTCTATTTGCAATATCAAAGGCATTTTGCAAATCTAGAAAAACAGTGACTTCAGAGCAGTGCTCAACATTCATAAATTCTACAAAACAGTCTTTGGTACTTTTTCCTTTCATAAATCCATACAAATTATTTGATAATTTTCCCTCGAGTGTGAAATCAAGTCTGTTAAGAATGACTCTCTCAAAGGCTTTGCAGAAGCAGGATGTCAGAGAGATAGGTCTTAATTTTGTACTTTCTTTTTTTGGAATTGGAATAATAATGCTTTTTTTCCATTGTTCTGGAAGTGTGCCCTCATTATAAATAGTGCTGAATAAAAACTGAATTGGATTAATACCATTACAAATATCATCATTAAGATCTCGGATTACTTGGTACGTAATGCCATCCTCACCCGGAGAGGTGCTCTTCCCATGGGAGAGAGCAAAGTCCAACTCATTTTTGGTTATGTAGTCAATGAATCTGTCCTCTTCCATTGTTCTTGCACAGGATAATTCTATGTTCATCATTATTTCAAAGTCAAGATTTCTTAATCGTTGTTGAATATCGCAAGGAAGGTTTTCAAAGGAAGATGTCTTAGAGTATTGTAAGAGAAGTTCTTCAGCAAGAGTTTGGGAATCATTTGTTTGTGACACACTGATGTTTTTGCCAACCAGAGCATTAATTGACTGCCAGATTTTAGAACTACTCGTATGAGCATTGATAGACTGTAGGAAGTTTTGAAAGTGCTTAGTTCGGACATCACTTTTAAGCTCACGGTACTCTCGTAGAGTAAGTAGCAGATTTTCAAGAGTGGTTGCATTGTTGTCCCTTTTATACATATCAACTGCACTGTCTACCTGTTTTTTAAATGTGTTTAGCTTGTTATCTTCTGTCCAATTGTTTTTCTTCTTGATTGCCTTGTGTTTAGGCTTGTGTATGTAAGTTCTATGGAATAAATATATCCGTTCTATTAAGAGATCATAGATTTCTTGGCCTGTAATGGTCTGAATATCTATATTTTCAAATGTAGAAGCCATAAAAGAGCGAAAAGGGGCAACGAATTCAATAGGAATATTTATCTGCTTTCATTTATCTGCTTGACAAATGCTGGAATCGAGTAGGAATGTGCTCTCAAGTGCAAAATGGTCAGACAATAGATCGTCTATTCTTCTGCAAGTAAAGTCTTTCCCATATTCTAAACCATGATAAAATATGTAGTCTAGTCTACCACCTCTAAGGTGGGTACGCAAACGTGGTCCTAGTAAGGTAAAATTGTTATCACTAATAAACTCATAGAGCCGTCTGCCATTGTAATTACAGATGTTATCAGATGTTTCTGCAAATTCTTTGTGCCTTGCATTAAAATCTCCAGCGAATATAATGTTCTCATACATAAGGGGATGTGGTAATTTTGCTTCATTAAAGGCATCAGTTCCAATATATGTATTACAAACATAAAAAGGATTGGTTTTGACATTTATTTTGAAAAGCATATATGTGACATTCTTGTTATCCTCACCATCATTACTTGGATTAGTGCTGGTTTCGATTAACTGATGGGGAATGCAGTTACTAATATAAGTGGTGAGGCCTTGCTTACTATCAAGCGAATATTTGGAATAGCCTCTTATGTTGCACAACTGATGAGAGTGCAAACTTTCTTGCAGACATACAAATGTTGGTTTCTCTTTTTTAACATAGTGCAAAATATCCACAAATCTTTTCTTCAAAGAATGAATATTGAAAGTTAAGATTTTGTAATGCATGAAAAGATCAGAACGCATAATTAGGGCCTTGATAACAAGAATTACAGTAATAATCACAAAAGTAATGAGTACAGTAACAATCACCAGTGTCACAACAGCAGTTATGGTAACTGTTATGAGAATGATGATTCACACATACAAGCATACACATATATATGTGCACATACCTGCATATATATATGCAGACACATGCACACACACACATGCACACATGAAAATACCTAATTATAGTAATAATCATGAAGTTAATGATTATAATAACAATCACTAGTGTCACAACAGTATTCACACCAACAGCTATAGGAATAGTGATAGACACACGTATATGCATATACATATACATATACACATACACCCACATACCTACATACATGAGAATCTCCTTATATATGCATGCACATGCACACACACACATATCTATTTATGAAGAAAAGGTATGACATAGAGATAAGAGACAGGTTCATTGTAGTAAGAAGGGTGTGATTAATTAGAAGGAAAGAAAAAAAAAATTAAAGAATAGAAAGTTGGGAGAGTGATATCTGCATCTAATTATCTGCAGTGTTAAGGAATTTTACCTGTTCAAGTATGAGGGCTTTACCTTTGACTTTAGCAGCTCGTGTTATTCGGGTTCTTTGAGCTATTTCCTTGTCACTGCCATTATCATTTTGAGATGATATAGGACAAACCTTAAATGATTCATTTGTCATGTTTTCAAGCTGAATCATTAATGTAGCTACTTGCTCTTTTAAGTTTTTGAGCATCTTTTCATAGGAGTTATTTTTGCACTGTAGTTCTCGGTCGTTATCTCTGATAGTTTGTTCATTCACTGTTACAATTTGTTCATTCACTGCAGTGATTTGTTCCTTCACTGCTACAATTTGTACCTGAACTGCTTCATCTGTAGTTGTCAGTAATGATTCACCCTCGGCAGATCCTGTATCTTGGCTCTCCGAGGTGATACTATCTTCATTCTGCTGGGAACAGTTATGCTCCCACATATTTTCAGTGACTGTGCCACATCGTGAGCAAGTCCGGGACCGAGGAGTTGTTGTGATGGGCCCAGCAGTCTCTGCTGAACATTTTTGATAAGTGTGCCCCTTCTGGCAATAGAGGGAGCGCTGGATGTTGGTTGAAGATTTTTCTTGCACTTTGAGGATAGGGGGATCTTTAATCCCTGGAAGAAGGACAATTTCGTCTGGAGGATTGACTTCAATTGATTTCCACATCATCTTTAGAGTCGAAGATTCTTTTCCATCATACTTTAAGCGTTGTAGGCTTTCGATGTATTTTCCATCTTCATTTTCTAAGAGGGAGTGCAGTTGTTCTTTATTCCAATAAGTAGGAAACCCTTTAATGAAAAATGTTCTAAGAGGTGGCTTATCCTTTGACACGAATTTGAGCCCCCCATGCACACCCCTTTGCAATTCTTCAATAAGATGCTTGTTTTTCCTCATGACATATAGGTGATTAAACCACCATTTGCTTTGGTTGGGAATGCTCAGCGAATGATGGTGAATGGGAAGGAATTTATTCCTCCATTGAAATTTTTCCGCGAGAGATATACCTTCTGGAAAGCTTAGAAGGTGAAAATCCTTCCTTGGGAACACAGACCTAGGT
>JAXCGZ010010123.1:0-7500 GCA_037179515.1 Halocaridina rubra | reverse complement strand
GGGAGTGCCTGTGTACACATGACCCCCATGTACTGATGGTCATAATAATTAAGAGAACTAAAGCCCTTGATGAGGCAACGCGCAGGTACTCCAAAGGCAATTAAAAATAACAACGAAAGACTCAAATAAAAAAAATGATGAAACAATAGAGAGGTCATTTATTTTGGCAGCCATTGCAATAGGGAGGATAGGTTCCTTGGGATAAGGGAAAGAGATGATCTTTTGGAATGGGGGATGGGTAGGGAGTGTTTAGGGATGGGGTAAACGATAACCCTTGCAATGGGATAGAGAGAAGGAAGGGTGTTTAGGGATAGCAGGAAACTAACCTTTGCAATGGAGGGGAGAGAGGTTGTTTAGGGATAGTTGGAAATAACCTTTGCAATTTAGGGAGAGAAGAAGTGTTTTGAGATAGGTGGAAGAATACTCTTTAATGGGTTGAGAGAGTTGTTTTTGGGATAGCTGGAAGAATAATCTTTGTAATGGGGGAATAGAGCTGTTCGAGAATAGGTAGAAGAATATTCTTTGTAATAGGAGATAGAGTGATTTAGGGATAGGTGGAAGAATAGGCTTAATAATGGGGGGAAAGAGATGTTTAGGGATAGGTGGAAATAAATTTTGCAATGGAGGATGGAAAACCTGGTTCTTAAGAATAGAAAAAATTATGTAACCTTGCAGTGGAGAGGGAGATGTTTTTAGTGATTGGGGGTACTTTAATAACCTTTTGGATAGAGAAAAGAGGGAAAATGGAGGAATGAGTGGAGGGGGAATGGATTGGATTTGAAGGAATGAGTGGAGGGTAGTGAGAGGGATAGTGTTTAGATATAATAGCTATGTTTAGAATTAGTAATAAATAATAATGCCTTACAGTGAGTGAAGATGTTTAGTGAATGGGGGAGATGATAATATCCCTTAGACTGGGGGGGAAGTGGGCATGCAGGATATGAGAGGTGAGGAGAATTAGTATTTTAAGAATACTAAAAATGATCATTCAGTAGAAGGAGGGTTTTAGGGATTGGGGGAGACGACGATAACTATGGGAATGGAGGGAAAGGTGGGGGTTGGAAACCATGTGAGGGTGGGAGAGAAGATGGGGATGGGGTTGGGGGTGGGCGTGTAAGATCAATTAGGCAAACGCTATGAAGAAAAGTTGTTTCTTCGACAGCTCACCTGATGGGTTATTTAGACAAAACTCAGTAATGCATTGATGTCCATTTCTACCTCCAAAACCCCTTCTTGCTTGGGGTACAACCTCCTCGGAGGGGGGGGGGGTTATTTGCCAAATGCTATATGAGGCTTGGGGTATGCAAAACCCCTTTTTTTTTTAATCTTTTTATCCCTTTTTCTTTATATTGTATTGGTGCGTATAGTCCATTTTTCTTTTTATTTCGTTTTTCTCTATATATTTTCTTTCTTTTTTTCGGTTTGTTTTTCGTTCGTTTCTCACGGTTCAGTGATTGTCTGTATGAAGTATCATATACGTAATTTTTTTTTTTATTTTTTTTTTATGTATGGGAGTTCTATGATATTCTAGTAGTTGACCACACACACACACACACACACACACACATATATATATATATATATATATATATATATATATATATATATATATATATATATATATACATATATATATATATATATATATATATATATATATATATATATATATATATATATATATATATATATATATATATATATATATATATTAGCTTTTCTTTTATTTAGTTTTTTGTTAACTTATTATTATTATTATTATTATTATTATTATTATTATTATTATTATTATTATTATTATTATTATTATTATTATTATTATTATTATTGAGTCCCTTGATTTTTATCTTATTGCAAGTCCGCCTACATGTTTTCACCATCATCATCATTATCATCATCAACAAATCTTTATCATTATATGCACATATTATGCACCATCAGGGAGGAAAAAAACACCTTGTGAAAATCACCTGAGTCAGGGTTGCAAGACTTGACTCAGATAATTATGAGTAAGAGAATCATGAGTCAGACGTGGACTCAGGTCTCTACAACTGCTGAGACAAAAGAAAAAAATAAGGCGCTCCCGCAGACACACACACACACACACACACACACACACACACACACACACACACATGCATGAATACTTAAACTCATACAGGTATGCACATTTTAAGGTAAGGAGAACATATCTATTGAAATATAAATGTGTTTGCATACGCATGTGAACAAACATATGAACATACACTTAAATATATGCATATATGCACCTGTTAAAGCTTAAATTATACATAGATAATTATGAAAGCATATGTGCTTCCATTCTTATATATATATATACATATATATATATATATATATATATATATATATATATATATATATATATATATATATATATATATATTTATATATATATATATATATATATGAGAGAAATTACTTTGCTTAAAATTATTACCGATGGAGAGAAAAAAAAATCCTTCCTTGTAGGATGGTAAGTGTGTATGTGCGTGCGTGCTCGCGCGTTTGTGTGTCTGTGTTGAACTTATATTTACCGGAAGCCAGATTGAAACTAGACCACCACATCTACTTACTTATTGAAGAAAACATGACCAATGCATATACGTATTAAATTCTGAATAGTCGTTTTAATTTTAATCCCAGTGGCTGGAAACTACGTTTTCGTTTTATCAAGTTCTCACGGTGGTCAGCATTTTATCAGATGTGGTACGTCTGTATCAGTGCTGATGTCATACTTTTTCTTTTTTTTAGTTCAAGCACTATTTTTAGTTCAGCTTGACATAATGATGCAAGTTCTGATTTTATGTTGTGTATTCTCTGTTGATTTTTTAGTTCAAATATTAAATCATGTTCAGCTTGACACATGCAGTTTGTCAATTTTTCCAGTAATAAAGTCATTGTGAGTTCAGTTTTTCAATTATAGTTCAAGTATTATTTCTATTTAAGCTTGACATAATCGTACAGTTCGTCTCTTGCTTCTGTTATGACTTCACAGTAGCGTTTGTGACTTTTTAGTTCAAGAAATTTCCAGTTCATCTTGACATAGTCATGTAGTTCATTTCTTGTTCCCTTATATCAACACTGAATTCATTTTTTCTTCTTCAGTTTTTTATTCAAACTTTATCCGAAGTTCACCTTAACATTTTGAGCCTGAGACTTTCTGGTCTTAATACGTCTTTTTTTTTGGAATTATTATTATTATTATTATTATTATTATTATTATTATTATTATTATTATTATTATTATTATTATTATTATTATTATTATTATTATATTATTATTATTATTATTTCATTCATATACAGACAGTTAAGTAAACAGAAATAAAGGAGTTAAAATAAAGAAGGATCATTATTCTGCGGAAATTATACCGTTTTTTCTCCTTTCAAAATAAATACATGAAATAAAACAAAGTAAAGCCCTTTGGGCAGTGTGTGGACTTGTGAGAAAAGAAGAGCAGATTCTATGGGCAAACAGGTATAACTGCTCTCTCTCTCTCTCTCTCTCTCTCTCTCTCTCTCTCCTCTCTCTCTCTCTCTCTCTCTCTCTCTCTCGCGTATTTATAGTCAAGCATAATAAAAGATAATGCATATGAACTTAATTTGCATACTGCTGGTATACAGGTGGATGCAAGCTCCGTATTCTTAGGAATACTGCTTGGATTTAAATATTATTATATACATAATGTATACATTTATGTTTTATTATTCTATATAATGAGCATGTTGTTTTAAGATTCATCAGTAATTTGCTTTGCACAAATTTTAGAGCAGCATGAATAAATGTGTTTTCATACTTTGTTTTAAAACTGAAACATTATCCTAGTTTTTCCTCTGCCTAGTTCCAAAAACCACTTTACATCAGCTTCATAATTATCTCTGGTTTTAGGGTTTATAAATTTTTTTTTTCGGGATACTTTTAATGATATACTCACTGTAATGTGCACTAAATTATACATAGTAATATACACAAATACTTAATACTCTCTCTCTCTCTCTCTCTCTCTCCTCTCTCTCTCTCTCTCTCTCTCTCTCTCTCTCTCTCTCTCTCTCTCTCTCTCTCTCTCTCTCTCTCTTTTTTTTATTTATTCAGATAACTGTACATGGGGACATGTGCACATGGGCACTCCCAGTAATATTGCAGTTGATAACATTACAATCTATGTGGTTATGTATAAATAACATACTAATAGAATTTGCAATTAATTTTAAATATCATAGCAAGTAATTAATAATAAAATATAGTGTAATAATTGAAGAGTACTTGAAGAGTAATCATTGTGACAATATTTTCAATAGCCCTTGTTGAGTGCTATCATTTAAGTTGCATTTCACTTTTCAACAGTACTACTGCAGACAATTTGAAGCAGATATAGAATAAAAATTTTCAGGTTAGAATAATAAGTAGGTACATATATACATACATATACATATACACATACATACACATATACATATATACACATATATATACATACATATATATACATACATATATATACATACATATATACACACACACATATATACATATATATATATATACACACATATACACACATATATATATATATATATATATATATATATATATATATATATATATATATATATATATACATATATATACTATATATATATATATATATATATATATATATATATATATATATATATATATATATATATATATATATATACATATGCATGCATTAATTAGATGAGCAATAGAAACACCACTGGGGCTTCATAGCCATACATATCAAGGAGAGAGAGAGAGAGAGAGAGAGAGAGAGAGAGAGAGAGAGAGAGAGAGAGAGAGAGAGAGAGAGAGAGAGAGAGAGAGAGAGAGAGAGAGAGAGAGAGAGTTTGTGGTATTCATTTCAGCAAAAGGAGTTATTCGTCCTTACCACAGATAAAGACACATCCATGCATACTCATACACATCATTGTCATCTGAGGGTAACACAGCAGAGGAAAGTGCATGTACTTAATCGCATATACGTACACATATAAACCTGAACATACATACATACATACACATAAACACAGTGCCATATAATGGAAGATAAATTTGGAAGGAAAAGAAAGAGAAAGACTGAAAGCCCTTCCCCTTCTCTACCCTTCAAATTATGTATGTGAGAGAGAATTACGTCAATTAATCCATTATCACTATTATCACAACCATTGCTACCACCATCATGATTATTATTATCATCATTATTATTATTATTATCATTATTATTATTATTATTATCATTATTATTATTATTATTATTATTATTATTATTATTATTATTATTATTATTATTATTATTAATTATTACCATCATCACTACTACAGCTTTTGTATATAGATAGAGTTATGAATCAAAAGTAGTAATTATTGATACATATAGACATACACATACATATACATATACACATACACATATTCATACATATATACATATAAATACATACATATATACATATACATATACACATACATGCACACATGTACGCACATATACATACATATGAGCTCCTGAGGGAGGGGGTTAGAATACTTCCTCCATGTTCCCCTGCGTGTCGTAAGAGTAGACTAAGTGGGGCGGAGCGAAGGGTATGAAAGAACCCTTCTCTGTATTATTATTATTATTATTATTATTATTATTATTATTATTATTATTATTATTATTATTATTATTATTATTATTATTATTATTATTATTATTATTATTATTATAGCAACAACATCGTAGGCAAGTACTGATTCTGCTTGTGTGCAGAAAATCACTGCTCTGGAATCTATACTTTTGTGCCGTCGGTAATATCTGTCTCTGTTGAATAGTGAAACGAATTTTAATGATAGCACTCAACAAGGGCTATTGAAAATATTGTAACAATGATTACTCTTCAAGTACTCTTCAATTATTACACTATATTTTATTATTAATTACTTGCTATGATATTTTAAATTAATTGCAAATTCTATTAGTATGTTATTTATACATAACCACATAGATTGTAATGTTATCAACTGCAATATGACTGGGAGTGCCCATGTGCACATGTCCCCATGTACAGTTATCTGAATAAATAAAAAAAAAAAAAATCTGTCTTTTGGTTAGCTAACTTCCTTGGGGCTATCCACTATTACTACCCACGGCTACTACTACTACCTCCTCCCCTCCTCTGGAGGCATTTCTGCCACACGCTACTACTACTACTACTACTACTACCATTCAACCAGAATGTTCTTAACTACTAACCCGCAACCACATATGTACTTACGAATGCGTGTGTCTCTGCCCGCGCAAATGTGTGTCTGTGCGTACCCGCGCAAGTGTGTATGTATGTATGTATGTGTGTGTGTGTGTATGAATAGATGTATCTTCGCGTTTCCTGTAGTGATAATAGTGTATGTATGTATGTGTGTGTGTGTGTATGTATAGATGTATCTTCGCGTTTCCTGTAGTGATAATAATAATAATAATGATAATAATAGTAATCATAATAATAATAATAATAATAATAATAATAATAATAATAATAATAATTCTTATTATTATTATTATTATTATTATTATTATTAATAGTAGTAGTAGTAGTAGTAGTAGTAGTAGTATTCAACATTTTGCGTGTTGTAATTAGTACCCATTAAAATGAGGGTTGACACTGACATGTTGGAGCTTTGGGATTAAGGTTGGAAGCCCTTCCTAACGCTCCTCGGTGGGCTTGAATCCTCATTATTGGCATCCTAACTCGAGGGTCTACAACTGAGCTAGATTTTGTGACCCCCAATAATAATAATAATAATGATAATAATATTACTAATAATGATAATAATAATAATAGTAATAATAATAATAATAATAATAATAATAATAATAATAATAATAATAATTTTTAGATAATGCAATCATGCTATCAGATAATTCTTTTTTATCTGCTAACGTCGTTATTCGGACTTTTCACTTGTAATAATAATAATAATAATAATAATAATAATGTTGAAATAACTATGCGATTTTTATTATTTGGTTCATTATTCGAAAATAAAAATTCTGACTTTGTATATATAGATATTGAAGTTGAATTATATTTTCAAAACTTAACTATTTAGGTTGTTATATTATAATTAATTGGTAGTTAAACGGTAATTAGAAAACAAATATATTTGCCCATTTGTAAGTGCAATTATTCGTACGTGCTTGGCAGACGTAAAAGTAAAATGTTATCATATGTTTTAAATAATAGATAATCATTCTATTTGCTGTCTAGTCATGTTTAAAAATTTCATGAAGTATGATAAATCTATAAATTAATTGGAAAGTAATATGCCATATATATCAACAGAATTATAAATATTAAAAAAGATATCGAAATTTTCCATGCGGTACGATAACTTTTTCACAGTCGTCGGCAGCGACCTTCCAAAGTCTGGAAAACCTTGAAGGATCTCAGTTTGTTGGCAGTTCTCTCGAAGATTCA
>JAXCGZ010010122.1:42500-46959 GCA_037179515.1 Halocaridina rubra | reverse complement strand
TTAGAGTACCCATTACTTTTTTATAAATTTCATCTATATGCATTTCAAAATTCATGTAACGGTCAAAATAGACACCTAGGTTCTTTACCGAGTTCATTGGCTTAATGATATTACCGTTAAAATTTATATGAAGATTGTCATCAACTTCTGATAATAATTGTCTGGATCCGATAAGAATAGATTGGGTTTTAGTTTCATTAAGTAACAGACCATTTTTTAGAAAGTAACGTTTGGCCATATACAAAATTTCTTCTGCTCTACGAATAATATTTTCTAAATCATTAATTTCTCCTTCAATTAAGATTTGAGTATCGTCAGCATATTGAATGACATAACAGTTAGGTAAATATTTTACTAGATCGTTTACATATATTAGAAAAAGTATAGGTCCTAGGATCGATCCCTGAGGGACCCCAAACAATACCTTCTTGGAACTTGAAACTGTATCTTTTATTCTGACTGACTGGTAGCGGTTTTTTAAATAGTTCTCGAACCAGCTTGGGACAATGTTCATTTTTTTGCATTTTTCTAATAATATACTATGGTTTACACTATCAAAAGCTTTAGAAAGATCGAGTAGTAGTAGCAATGATATTTTCTTATTATCTATATTTTTGTATATTTCATCTGATATTTTCAATAAGGCAGTTTCGGTTGATAATTTTGGCCTGAAACCGTGTTGACTTTTTGCAATAAGTTTATTTTTTTCAAGAAACTCACTTAACTGATTTGCAACAATCTTTTCAAGTATCTTTGATAAAATTGGTAGTAAAGAGATTGGTCTATAGTTAGAGACGTCGTCAGGATTTCCATTTTTAAAACCAGGAATTACATGGGGATTTTTCCATAAATCTGGGTAGATATTGGTAACTATGGAAGTATTGATTATTACCGTCAGGTAATAAGCTATTACAAATAATGAATCTCTAATAAAACGAAAACAAATTCCATCTGATCCATATGCATTAGAGTCTTTCAGATTTTTTATTACTAAGATTACTGTATTACAATCTACTGTAGTAGGGTTAAAGACATCAGTACTTCTATTGAATGCACTATGTTCTTCCATATTTACATTATTATTATTATTGCTACCATCATCACTATTATCATTACCATTACTACCACCATCATTATTATTTACACCATTATCAACATTTCTATTATTATTACTACTACCGTCATCATTATTATTACCACCATTTCTATTATTGATTTCATTTATTATTTCTTTTTTTGTTTTTTCAAAGGTTTTTTTCCCCACTTCAGCGAAAAAATTATTGAACTCTTCTGCTTTAGCACTTACATCTACCTCATCGGGTATAATTGATATGTTACTACTTTTATTACAGTTATTGGAAAGCATGGTTTTAGCAATTTTCCATGTATCAGAGATATTGCCTTTAGCGTTTTGAAATTCATTTTTGTAATACTGTTTCTTACTGTTACTTAATAATGATTTTACTTGTTTCTTATGCTCTGTAAACTTTTCTCTTAAAGGGATATTATCTCTTTGTAGTTTTACTTCATTTTGTAGTTTGTCTCTTTCTTTCATAATGTTTTTTATGTCATCTGTTATCCAAGGAGCGGGGGGACGAAATATTTCTCTTGTCACGAGTGGTGCACATCGATCTATACATGATGATAAGACACTGGTTAAAATTCTTACTTGTTTGTTTATATTATCGGTATATAGAATTTCATTTAATTTATGTACTTCATTCATAAGTAAACTACAAAGTAATTCTTGTGAATAATTTCTTAAGCATCTGAATGTTTTAAAGATTGGTTGTCTCTTTGGTTTGCGAATATTTAGGGACGTTACAATTTCCTCGTGGTCTGCTATAGGGCTTGGCATTACGTCACACTTAGTTATCATATGTTTGGAGTTTGTTATTACTAGATCGATTTGGGAAACTGAAGTGGGAGTGATTCTAGTTGGTTTATTTATAATCTGTTCTAGATTTAAATTCTTAATAAGTCTACTCATTTTATTTTCTCTTTTTAGTTGATCATCATTAAAATCGCCATATATAAAAACTGGTTTGTTTTTTAAAATTATCTCCTTAAAAACGTCCAAAATATAGCTAAAGGAGGTTACCGAGGCTTTGGGGTGGCGGTACACGCAGCCTATGATAATAGAAGGAAACTTTTTATGTTGGACAGAGATCCATTTATCTTCCACTCCTTCGTGCTTCTCAGTTTCAAGATTTAGTTCAGTGGCCTTCAAATAATTTTTAACATATAAACATACACCTCCACCTCTACCACTGTCATAGCGATAAATATTATATGAAGGAATATTAATAAATGCATTATTAATTGACGGATACAGCCATGATTCGCTAATGCAAAGAACATCAATATTTTCTTGTATAAGCTTATGTTCAATTTCTAGTATATGGGATAGCAGGGATTGTGCATTTATATGTACGACAGATAATCTATCATTATATTTACAAGTAACTTTCACATCGACAGCTGTAACAGCAACAGCAGGAGACGAGGTATTACCATGTTTCATTGGGGTGGTATCCATAGTCATAGTTGTAGTTTCGACTGTATATATATATATATATATATATATATATATATATATATATATATATATATATATATATATATATATATATATATATATATATATATAGAGAGAGAGAGAGAGAGAGAGAGAGAGAGAGAGAGAGAGAGAAATATATAAATGATATATATATATATATATATATATATATATATATATATATATATATATATATATATATATATATATATATATATATATATATATATATATATATATATATATATATATCATCTTTATTCAATGCCGACTATCAGTCTGGAGCTTATTTATGTAGCGTTGTATATCTCTGCATTACTCTGTATTAGAATTATGTGTTTGTGATAAGTCTGATCCCGTGGTTACCAACGTGAAGCGCATGTCCCACAAGGGCAATTTGATTTTTAAGAGTCGCAATCCGAGAATGTGTTATTAACAGTGATTTCTTTTTATTGAATCTGTGTGAGTGTGTGTGCGAGATAATACATATGGTGCATATGCAGTATACATGCATAAAAAATATTTGTGGGTATGTATGTACATGTGTAATTGGTCCATAAGGTACTTTCCGACTTCCCACGCTCGCGTTTCTCGGTCAACAGGGGGGAGGGATCAGGATTTTGTTGATGCTTAGGTGGGGCATACCCCCAAAAAAATAAAGTTGGGAACCACTGGTCTAATCGGTAAAGACATAACAGGAAGTATCTCTCTCTCTCTCTCTCTCTCTCTCTCTCTCTCTCTCTCTCTCTCTCTCTCTCTCTCGCAGACTTTTCAGCTCTTCCACTTTCGAGAATTTGAACACAAGATGACAGACACATAAGAATAATCGGATTTACAGTACTCCTCCAATATGTGAGCTACCATAAACATGATAAATCCCAGTATGTGTTCTGCAGTGTTTTTTTTTTCATTTAACTAGCAAAGTAGCTAGCTGTTAACATTAACACTCCAATCCGACTCTGAGGCGTCAGGTCGAGGGTTCGCGCCCCGCCACGGTCTGAGGTTAGCAAGGGCATGCACTCAGCGTAAGGATTACATCTGCCAAAACAAGTCCTTCGCAAGAAGGCAACCGTCCTAGCCCTTGGTAGATAAGGGAGTCCGTGACGTAAACCCGGAACAGATATTCTCTACCAAGGTTTTTCATTTCAATTTAATTTACCTAAAAAAGAAAAAAATGACCTAAGCTAACCTAACCTTAACCTGAGGTAAAATTTTTACCTTTATTTTAATAAATAAATTAATTTGATGGTTTTCTTAATCTTTTATTATTTATCCATATATAGGAACAACATCCACGCCCTAATAATTTATGACGAGAAGGGGGATTTCACCTTTAGACCTCCCGTAACTGCTTACTATTAGGTTTCGGTTTTACGTCACGAACTCCCTTTTCAACTAAGGGCTAGGACGGTTGCCTTCCTGCGAAGGACTTGTTTTGGCAGATGTAATCGTTACTCTGAGTGTATGCCCTTACTAACCTCAGTCTCGCTCCATAAGTGTTTTCCATTAAGGGGGGTTTACACGGTCAAACGGTTCGTCGAACGCGGTTCTGTCGAACCGCGTTCGACGAACCGTTTGACCGTGTAAACCCCCCTGTATACACTGCTTCTGTTAGTGTCTTCTTAATACATTCGCTTCTGGAGACCCATAACTACCTAACTCTTTTTACATGGGATATAGGTTAGTATGTATCCTCACATTGACAGATGTTAAACATTCTTTACATGAGTTTCAAAGTGAACATTTTGACCTTTATCAACATCCATACTCATAACCATCGTAAGTGCCACTGGCTTCAAATATCTGATAATGCGTAGTGTTCAATAAGCTATCTGACTTGACAGTGTGTGTGTGTATATATATATATATATATATATATATATATATATATATATATAT
>JAXCGZ010010122.1:2500-37500 GCA_037179515.1 Halocaridina rubra | reverse complement strand
TTTTTTTACATGAAATTTGCAGTGCATTTATGCAATCCCCATTTGAAATCTTGCAAATTCTCCTCTACATCTAATGATACAGTGGAGTAGTTGTGTTTCATGATGGCAAATAATCATGGGAAGAATCGTAATGGCAGAGCCAATTCTTCTAATTTCATTGGATAAGCTCTGTTGTATGTGTATATTGCTTTAGTCAGAAATGTTCTTACTCTTCTCCTTCCTCACAGGCATGCTTGTCTCACACCTTTAGTGTACTCGTAATAAATATTAAAAGATATCCTTAAGACTATTTTTTTTTATCATAGGATATACAGTAGATAATATAACGGATTTTGAAAGCATTTGTAAGACATGTCTTTGTGGCTATCGATGAAAGTTGTGTGTGCTATAATGTTGTAATAATGATAATAGTACTAATAATACTGATAATAATAATAATGATAATAAAATAATAATAATAATAATAATAATAATAATAATATTATTATTATTATTATTATTATTATTATTATTATTATTATATAATAATAATAATATAATAATAATAATAATTAATAATAATAATAATAATAATAATAAGAAAGTTGTTGTTATTATAAATTTTTAATAGCTACAATGTGGGAGTCGAGGTCCACAGCTAAATGTGCATAGCCACTCAAGGTGCAAAAGAGAGTGAACTGAATCTCTTCTGAAGCTTCAGAAACACAGAAGAATACTGTAAGCACTAGTAAAGCAACTTTTCTATATTTTGGATATTTCTAACACCTGAGAGAGAGAGAGAGGAGAGAGAGAGAGGAGAGAGAGAGAGAGAGAGAGAGAGAGAGAGAGAGAGAGAGAGAGGAGAGAGAGAGAGAGAGGGTTGAAACTAATCTGGATAATTCCAGAATATATTTTTGTGGCACAAATGACACTTGTGTAGAACACTTGTGTTCCGAATGTTCTTGACAAACATACGCATACTGCTGCTGTTATTATTATTATTATTATTATTATTATTATTATTATATTTATTATTATTATTATTATTTGGCATAATATAGTGGTGTGCTTAATGAATATGAAATTTTACAGTCGCTTCCTTAGCTCAAGTCTTAGCTGCGTCTCTCAGTCCTCTGATCACCATCTCAGCCCAGCTGACCAACGTAAACATACCGTCGTGACGTCATTCGTAAATATGGCGGCAGTCGTGACATCATTAGCAAACACAATAGCTTACACAAAGTAACACCCTCGTCCTTCTTCCTTTTTTTTTATACAGTGTCTTGTGTTTTTTTCCTTTACATAGTCTATTTCCCGATGGTCCACATACAACTGCCCTATGTGATATACTATGCTTTACTTTAATCCATGCTGATGGCAGCACAGAGTTGCTCTGGTGAAGCCCCCTTCTTAGTGAGGCAATCAGCCAGCTGTCCCAATAAATCCATCCAAGCCACTTCATCAACCTCTCCACGCTGCAAGATCTCACGTAGTACTGCTGTATCGATCCTTAATCTTCTAACATCCGCACGTCTACTTGAATGCAGGGAATCCACCAGGCTCTTGTTGTCAACGAAGGTCCGAACCCTTAGAATTCCACAACTAGATATTTCCTGCAGTTTTCTAGCCAGGTACACAGCTGTCTCAAGACAATCCAGTAAACCAATGCCTCTATCTCTTTACATAACAACAATGCCTCTCGTCAACTTGGACAACTCTAACTTGGGGAGCTTAACTTCAGGTGACTTGTGACTTAAACTAACACTATGAGCGTCGGATGCGTGTCCTTGATTGTTCTTGACTAAACTTTCTAATGTCTCGTTAGCCTTGTACCAAACTTGAAGGGAAGTACGCCTGAATGTGTCAGCCTCGTCGATACAATCCTCCAGCTCCTTCTCCGGGATAAGCACTTCCAGTTCAGCCTGTTTCTCATCTAAGGTGCTTAGTCTACTAATAAAGACGTCTATGGAGCTCTTGGGCTGAAACTCACTGATGCTGGTCGTCTCTAGCGGGTCCCTCAATGCCTTGGCCTGCCGAGTAACCCAACATCTGGCCGACGTCCTCTGCCGCTTCACCAACTGAAGATGGGGCATCTTTTGTTGTCATCATTCTGCAAAAATATGATAAAACCTCCTTGTGACCCTTTACCCATCAGGTTAGCAAAAGAAGCATCTGAAAAGTGCTCAAGGTAACAATTCTCAAGCCTTGACATTAATGGAATATGCAGCCGAATGTTGTCTGTCTTCATTCTAGATTAACTTGCAAGATGTCAGCCACTGTTGCCCGATTACATGCTGCACTCAGTTCACACATGTAAAAGGCAATGTCTGGACAGGTATGAGTGGCAATCCAATTTAATTGGCCTACCAGTGCTCTGTATTCCGATCTTTCCAACTCTAACACTTCTCCCGTCTTCACATTTGCCCATGATAGCTTACACAAACTAACAGTCTTCATGGATTATTTGAGTGCTCTTTCTGTAATATTCACAACTTGGTTTTTGTTGAGGGTTAGCTCAGTATTGTAGCTATGCCCTTTTTGGTGTGCTCCCAATAATATGGAATATGTCAAGCTGTAGTTTCTTTCCTTTTGAAAGACATCACCTCAAAAAAAAAAAAATAGAATGGGGAATCCTCTCAAATTGCAAGCAGAGTTGCACTGGTAAGGTAGTCGTTGATAGGAGGTATATAATCAAACTTCATTACTCCTGTGTGTGGAGGACTTTAGCGTTCTGCACTTTGATCACAGACATAACTTACTCGAGTTCATTGCGGATCATGTGACTCGTTTTATATGGGGTTTCTAATTGTGTCTCTGAGTTGGATTGGACAGTTTTTATTTGTGTAGCTGCTTGCTTAGACCTTTTCTTATTTGTCTATGTCCAGTTATTTGGTCATGGTGCGGTGTTGGTTTTGACCCAGGAATGTTTTTGGTGATGTTTGGTTGCTTGAATGAGTTTTTTCTTAACTGGTCGTGCTTGGTTGATTGAATGAGTGTTTTCTTTCAATTTGTGTGTTTGTTAACCATTAGCTGGCGTTATTCTTACTGGGAATAGGCCTGCTGTTGTGAATACTTGCTTAAGAGTTTCTGTGCTGTTGTGATGGAGTTCTTGATGTGATTTTTTTTTTCATTTTGGTTGCCTTTTGCTCATTGTGTTTATTTGTTATCTTTTAGTTATTCTTCCACTTGTGCCCTTGTGCCATCAATCCATCTTGAAGATATTTTCCACTTTACTAATAATAGCTATATTTTGTGGGATAATTTTTGGACATACCTGTTGATACAGTTTGTTTTCACACTTGAACATGGTGTACCATTCTTGTGACTATCTGCCTTGAGGGTAGGGCAGCTATTGATCATTAGTTGTGATAGCCTCTTTGTACTGCTAGGGCTTACCATTTCTTTGTGATGGTTGTTGTTATCAGATATGGTCTTCCCTTGCTCTCTGGGGCTCTTCATAATTCTTATTCTCTTTGACCCTTTTTTTTGTACTATTCAATATTTTCTTCCTGAAATTTGAATATCGTTAATTCTTATCCTACTTGGCTCACATTTTTACTCTGTTGAATTTCTATATCAGTTGATATATGGTGGGTGTTTTTTGTTTAGCTTTTTGTTACCACATTTTCTTTCACATTTTCCTGCCAGTTTCATCTAACTTCTTTTACCAAGTTGTTTTCCTCATATTTTGTATAGTAATGTTCTTTCTGATGGCTATTTGGGTTGAAGTTTACCTTTTGTAATTATAACAAAGCAGTAACAGTCAGGAAAAGAGCCTAACCTCATATGACAGGATAGTCAGATAAAATAGTATGTACATGGACAAACACCCTTGCCTCCCACTGCTACTCACCGACCTGGCACTAGGCAATCACTATTCACCACTCCTTTCACTTAGCCGAGCAATGACACATTGTCAACCTCTTGTAGAACTATACACCCTTTGTATTCCTCAAGATAACCTAAACGCTTCTTCTAGTCTTAAAGGGAAAAAGAGAAACCCTTCTATACGAAACAACCTCGGCCACAACTCCCCTCCAGAAATCACTTTTCCCCTTCCTGACCAGTCTTGTCAGAACCCAAAAGCAAAAACAAAACCACATCTGTTGCCAACATCTATTGTGCTCACACTAACTAAATAAAATTATTTTACTCTTTGAACATCCTAATTTATAATGAAACCAGCCGCACCTGCTGTATTTGGATATATGTAATCTGTAAATTTTTATTTATTAGTCTTTGCTGATTTCCTTCTCCATAAAAGTCTTCTTCAATTATGTTTATGCTGTTTGCTTCCACTGCTAAGTTTTATTAACAATATTGCTATTGTAATGCAAAGTGATACCACAACCCCCTTTTATTTTTCCTTCCATTTTCTTTTCACTGCTTTAATTTAGGTAGAGTTTTTCCATCAAAACACGCCACACTCGGAGTTATCCTCATCAAGCATCATAGGATGCATATACCTTACTCCAGTATATATGATCCTATTCAGCAAAATCATTTTAACAGTTTTATTATATGATTTTAATCCATGACCTCTCTGGGTGGAGAGAACGAAAATATATCTAAAGTTGAACCCTTATAAGTACTTATATGTCTGCTATGTCTTTCTTCTTATTTTTCAGTAACTAGAATTATAGCTGTTCAGGCTGGTAACTATAATTATTTTATGTGTGCTGAAAAATTTATTTTCTATTGTAGGCCCGTTCATTACTGACAAAGGAACTTGCTGACAGTGAACTTTCTGGCATGATTGCCAATAAAATGGCTCGTCTTCATGCGCTAAATGTTCCTATAAGCAAAGAACCCTCTTGGATGTGGAACACCATGGAAAAGTAAGTAGATGCATATATTCCCCCGTTTTTAGTTTTTACTTGTGAAATTAGTTAAAATTGCTTCCAGTATCAGTCTGTTGCATTTTGTTTGGGCCTTTTTTCCCTTATTAAGTTATAAAAGTAAATATTTCGTAGAAATCTATAAATTGCAAGGCTAAAAATGGTAAAGTCCTATTGAAGCTATTTTATCTTTTCTTATAGTATTGATTACTTGGGGAAATATGGTCACTGTTGAGTAATTAATAACATGTGTCTTTGCAGGTGGTTGAAATCAGGCCAGGAATATTTGAGCAAAAAGCCCAAAATTGATGGTGTTCCTGAAAATGTGATCGAGAGAATAGAAAAGTTCAATTTCCGAAAGGAATTGGACTTTTTAAAGAAAGTGGTGTCAAAAATTCAGTCACCTGTTGTATTTTCTCATAATGACATGCAAGAAGGTAATATTTTGCTCAATAATCAGGCCAAAACACCAGAGGATCGGGTTTCGCTCATCGATTTTGAATATTGCTCCTATAATTATCGTGGATTTGATATTGCCAATCATTTCTGTGAATGGGTGTATGAATACAAGCTCCCTGTTCATCCTTATTACACAGTTGAAAGAGAAAATTATCCTGAAAGAGATAAACAGGTTAGTTTACTGGTTGGTTTACTTGAAAGTTAAAAGTGTTTCATTGAAATTAGATGTAACTCTACTGCTTCTGTTTCATTTTAGACTAATGCAGAATGGTATCATATCTCTTGAAAGATTCTTTATTGAGGGGTAACGTCTTCACTATAACAGGTCTAAAGTAGAACTACTCTCATTTGCCTTTACTCTGAAAATGGGTCTCTTTAGTGGATTCAAGGCATACAGTTATAGAATAGCTTTGACGGCTTCTTTTTTCCGCCTTCAGACTCTGGAACTTTCCTCCTCCTTCTGTTTCCCTAACCCTTATGAACATAAAACTGATCTGTCATCATCTTTGAGCCTAATCCTGCCATAAGTTTAGGCCTGCATTATTTTGACTATTCCTTTACCCAGTCCTTTTCTTATTGTATATCATGCTTTTATTTCTGCCTGATTCCTAAGCTGCTACTATTACTTTTCAATGGTTTCTTGGTGCCCGAGCTTGATGAAGGCAGTTTTCTCTGCCCGTCCTGGCATCACTCATAAAAAGAAAGTGAAATTGAGGTCTCATCCAATTAGAGTGAGCTAGAGCAAAATAGAGATACTACACAAACCTATAATAGGAGTTGTGAGCAATGAAATAGTAATCCATTCTTCTCAAAAGGTGCTAACAGCCACCATTGCTTATACTGCAAAATTGCTGCTCAGATTATCTACAATACCTTTTATTAATTTTAGAATAACTTCTCCCCAAACTGTTTCCTTTTTGATGTCGGCTACCCCCCAATTAAGGGGGAAACAGCCAAGGTATATGTATGTATGTATATTAAAGGGCTAGGGATTCATTTATCACATTACAGATTTTTATGTAATACAGTCATTTGGGCAGGTAATATGCACAATTATTACTTCAGAGGATGTATGTGTTCTTTCCATTTCTTATCTTATTTGAGGTTTAATATGCAGTTTTGTTGGTGATTACTTATCCGAGTAGCTGATCGTTTGTTGTCGTTTTTAAGCTATCTTATACTGAAAGTATTTTTTGCCTTTTTCCCAGGGCTCTTGGAACCCTTTAATATGCCCTCTTTCAGACTAAATTTGTGGTCATTCCTACATGAGGCATCTACATTGGAGTTATATGTACAGTATTGTATATGGCACTCTCCATTTTAATTTCTTCATGCCAAGCCGTGTTTAAGATGTTGTTGTCAGTGCCTACTCTATTGCAACAATTGTCTTGTACATTACACATGTCTGGTGCTTATTTTGTTAATATGCATGGGAGCCATCAATATGATTTATGTTACGGATGACAGTGTACGTCACTCTAGGTTTGCTTGTTGCTTACTAAATATATATAGTGATATGCAAAGTTTTCTCATCCAAGTTTCGCTTGTGTCAGATACATCATGTTCTCTTTATTCTTTTGTCCTATCCCTTTTATATATACTCATGCTATCCCATCGAAGATGAATTGCAGCACTGCTGTTTCTCCCCACTTCCTTTAATTTTATTTATTTGTTTTTTATATTGAAGTTACATATTTTGGGTGCCATGAATTTCTTGTGTTGGAACACATTTTTTCAATCTGTCAACAACAGTCTTTGAAGTTTTTAGCAATATTATTTAATCTTCCTTCTTTTCTTTTCTCTGATTTGTTTTATAGTCATTTTATTCTATTTTTCTCGTTAATGGTTCTCTCAGTATCCAGGTACTTATCATAGATAACGTAAAAAACATTCTCATAGTTCCACAGCTACATTTTCTGTATTTACTGTACTTTGAAATAACGCTTGTTCTGCTCGTGGAATTCTACTACAGAGATGGACTTCTCTCAATATTGGAGACACTCATCCCTGAGTGTATGAGTGCATGTGAAATAAGCTGATAGTAATTCTCGATGATATGCACACAAGAGGGATAGCCCTTCTATTTTTTTCTATGCCATGGGTCTTCAACAACAACTGAATAAAAGTAATTGAGAGATCATGCAGTCAAGGAAGTATCTCTGATCAGTTAATGTTTTAAATTTGAGAGTTAAAACAATGTCACTTTAGATGTCCCCATTCTTTGCATATGCACTGGAACCTTTAAAATAAAAAATGACTTCTCTGCCGTTTGACTGGTTATTGACCCATCTGTTATGCCGCTTCATACAAATCCTGTCACTACTTCCTTTAACCTTGAAGTATGCCCGTTGTAATGTAATTCCTTTACTTGGTGGTGAACTTTTCCAAAACCATCTGCCCGTTTAGGATCTGAGGGAAATGCAAGAATAGAGTCCGTGGTATGAAAAACATGTCTTTAAAGGTAAAAACTACAGACACTATTGTTGATGGACCAGTGCTTATATGGTTTTGAAGGTTCTCGACAGTGGTAAGGAATTTTTAAAGGGAGTTGTAAAAGAATACTATTGCCGTCTGCCAAGTAGAAATTAACTTGTTTTCCAAATCAGCTGATTTGGAAAAACACAGGCCTAGATGGTAGTCTCGATCGGTAAAATTTCTTATAAATAGTCGCTATGTTTGTGTTTTATAATACGATACTAACATGTGAATATTACATACATTATTATTGGATACAGTTAAGTAAAACATTGCTTTTATCAAAATTATGCTTATTTTAAATACAGCTGCACTTTTTGACTAGAGTAAATGAATATATAGTTTGGTCAGTGGCACAGCCTAGGCCAGCAGTACTTACATTATATTTATACCTCGTGTATGATGCGACTCCTCTAAAATTAGCTTCAAAAAAAGGTCTTCAAAAGTCGCACATTACACGATTATATACGGTATATGGAATCGATATAGCCTCTAACTTAGAGAAATCACGTAATCCAAATTTCTAAATCTTCATCCAATAAGTTTGGGGTTCTGTTTTGTGTTTGCCATTTCTTCACCTCTTCTCATTTACTTAAAATATATAAAGGTATTATCTGTTCCTGCTTAGAATACTGCTTGCACATCTGGGGTGCTTCTTCATTTACTTATCTCCTTGATAGGGTTGAATCTAAAGAAGTCAGACTCATCAATGACCCTTCTCTTACCTTTAATCTGCATTCTCTTTCTCTTTGCCGTAAGGTATCATCCCTTTCTCTTTTCTATTGCTATTACTTCCATTGCTGCTCTGATGAGTTGGTGAGTTGCATCCCTCCCCCACTGCTGAGGCCACGTAACACTCGTTAAGCGGCTTCGTCCCACAGGTACTGTGTGGAGATTTGTAGTTTGCGGATTGGCCAGTGCAGAAATAGCTTCTTCCCATCCACCTCCAGACTCTGGAACTCTCTTCCTCCTTTTGACTTCCCTAATTCCTATAACCAATCTTCCTTCAAAAAGTGGACCTATCGTCATCTCAGGGCCTAATACTGCCATATCTCTAGGTCCTCATTATTTCTACTATTCTTTCGGCCTGTCCTTTTTTCTAGTGTGTATTACTCCCCTATTTTTGCCTTCTCCTTAATCTTGTACTTTTTCTTCGTGCCCAGGCCTTATGGGGGTAATTTTCTTGCCTGTCCCAATGTCTTTTTCATAAAAAACATAAAAGTTTATTAAGAAACACTGACTTGTTTTCCCTGTTATGTAACTGCTAATTTTATTAACCAAGTAGTGCATTATGATTCGGTTAAATTTTATTTAGTTTTCATGAGCAAATTAAAGCTCATAGTATATCTGCTAAATTTGTATGCAGGGATTTGCATGCAGTGATTTTTTTTTTTAGTAAAAATCTAACTAGGTTAATATAAGCTTTTACTCTGCAGTTGCACTTTATTCGATCATACTTGGAATCTTATGAATCTTCAAAACGTCGCAGAGGTATATTGTCTCCGAATGGAAACCTTCCAGAGGAAACAAATGTACAGTAAGTAATTTGATTTTTGAATTGTGTTTATGTGTGGAAGCATTTCTAGAAACAGAGAAACATATCCAATAATCTTTATCATTCAATGTCGACTGTAGTCCTGGTTATATTTTGACATTAATTTTAATAATCTATATTTTACTCATTTTTCTCTAAATACTTTGAAAGTTTCATGATTTAAAATCTGGAGAGTTTGTACTCTTCCATCTTACCAGAGTGTCTGAATGTTGACGTACATTCACGTCTTTCATTGCACTGTAAACTTGTATTCAAACATTTTTCACCAAGCTTCTCACAATGCAAGATTTCACTAACCCTGATATCTCTTGTATCACTTACAGTCTTTCCTGCATGTATCTAATTATTGTGTGTGTATTTTTAGCACTATTGTGTTTATATGGTGTAAGGAATTCTAGAAGTACTGATGATATGCAGCAAAATTGACAAAATACTAGTGATGAGACTAGATGCAAGTAAATTTTCTCATTTATCAATTTCCACACAAGGGAGAGACATAATCTGCTCACATTCCTTATGGTCATATATATGATATATAAATATGAAGAACTATAATTTTACTGAAATATCCCTTAGATGAATGGTCAGACTTAGAACTAAGGTATGATTCTGAAAATATATCCTCTAAAGTTGAACCAGAAGTACTGAAAAGAATTTGCCAGTAAGTGTGTATTAATATCAAAAGGAAGTCCAAAGCCATGAGGGAGATCTCTTGCCTAAGCTTGATTGATAAACTTAAAAGCTTGGTACAGTAGGCATAGTTTGAAGGTGAAGAGGGCTAGGGTTAAATACTGTACATCAGAGCTTCATTGTGACTGAGAAAAAAGGATTTAAAAAAAAAAAAAAAAAAACTTTTCCTCTTTTATGACCCATTGTGGATGATTTCTTAATAATGAATATGGAAGGCTGGAAATCTATCCTGGCTTTGAGTTAGAACTTTGGCTGCTGCCAGGAAAAACTATAAGTGACTTTATATATCTTGCTCCAACTTTGCCTCTGGTCCAAGAAGTGTGAAAGCTAGACTCCTCACCGTAGATATAGGGAAAACTCTTTTTGTACATCTCCGTTTTTCCTGATAGAGAAACATCACTACGGGAAGCTTGACTTTCAGGTCATTTCCGAGCTTGCTATAAAGTATATAGTCTCCAAAAATCACTTTCTGTAAAGAACGATCATATTAAAAGGAAATGTTTGGAATACTTTTTAGTACTTATATACAAAAGACTCATTACCACTAACAAGAAGTACTTAGCTCATGTGCTCCTTTACTTCACAGTTTCATAAGGGGAGGAAATATTATTTCCAGACTCTGTATAATATATTTTGCAGAAGATTATATGACTGACTGTAGTCACCTTCATTCAAGAGTAATGAAGAAAAAAGAGAGCTAGCTAATTTGATATTTCTTTTACTAGACAAAGGCCAAAAATATTTAAGCTGCTGAAATATGCCCATGCATATGCAGCCAATTTCTAAATTCTGGTTTACATATACGATGCAACACCACTTGCCAGAAGTGAACAGCTTTTACCAATTAAAACTTATCTTTCATTCACCTCTCATGTTCATTTGGCACTGATGATAATTTGGACACCAAATTTAGCAAGTGCTCTGTGACTTGAAAGTTATCCTATCAAATCATGGCTGTAGCACCAAAGGGCTTCTGCAGTATTCTAGTTTTCTATACTCCAAGCACTCTACAGCATCATGGAGACAAATGTTTCAGAGGACTGTCATCAAACTGAAAGGGATATATCATTTTTAGAGAGCACCAGTTGATAACACTGTCTACTGTAAAATTGTGCTAAATCTCATTAATGCTCTGAAATTAGCCATGCCTTTCAATGGAAATCTGCATAAAGCTTTTATTCAAAAACCTGTCTAACTGTAATGCTTTTCCCAATTGTACATATCTTGGTTTGGCCACCTCCCATAAAAGGGGTAATGGGGCTACGTATTTATGGGGCTATGTATATATGTATGTATGGATGTTCATTTCTCAATCCAACCCTTCCTCCTCATGTCTTCTAACTTCTCATTCATTTGTGACCTTCATGATATTTGTATATTTCCCTTTGTTACACTGCAGAGTTGGCAAGCACCAGTCTGTATAGTTATATTGAAAATGGAAATATGAAATATCATGTTTCTGTAATTACTGTTGCATAATTCCTCTGATATATCTTTGCCTTGAGCATCTTCTTTATTTCTTGCCAAATTAATATCAGTGCTGCACTGGTGCTGTTGCATACTTTGCAGAGCCATAGGGTTTATTAATCCGTAGTATCATGAACTGACAAATGGTCTTAAATAAATTATGTATTTTTTTATTTTAAAAAACTTTTGGAAACTGTTCACAGGTAAAAGCTGTGGAAACTTCTCACAGATTACATTATCATGATGGGTTGTATATAATTATTGTTATATCTATTAGAGATCATCAGTGTGTAAAGATAAGTTTTACACTGATTTACAATTTTGTGTGGTTTTTAGGGGGAGTATTTTGGGCAATGGCCATGTCTACCACAGCAACAACTCCAGCGGTATTTCAGGTGTTTTGCATAGCCCTGCAAGTCACCCAGCAGAAGAAAAGATTCTCTCAGAAGTCCAAATTTTCAACTTGGCAGCTCATCTGTTATGGTCCCTTTGGTCGATTGTTCAAGCGCAAGTCTCTACTATTCCATTTGGCTACATGGTAATTATGATAACTTTTACAGTATGTCTGCAGATTATATGTAACTGGTCTTTCATTAATAATACTGGAGTAATATGTTCTTGAAGTTTACATTAACTTTCTGTAGATATAAATTTTCTTGTGTATAAGAGAAGAAATAGATAGGAGAGAGAGAAAATTCTGAAAGAAACCCCCACTTAAAGTTCAGATTGCAATTCTTAAAGGGAGGTTACATACCATATCTTCTCTGCTTTTTCTTTACAACGCTTTGAAAAGGACTTAAAAACTTCCTAAAGCAACCATACGAATCTACACCACCTTAGTACGTGACGTCTGTATAAACTGATGATTTAATGAAAGTAAGGAGCCTACAATAGGGAATAAAGAATAAGGAGTGTTTCACTTCTTCAAAGAACTCATCCACCTTCAAGTCTTAAAAATTTGTGAAAAGTCTTGAATATTCCAAACTTTCGTAGATATTTCTGAGGTAGTAAATAACTCTACCAATAGGTTTTTGTGCTATGAATGCAGAATATCATGTCATGAAAACCATTGATAATATCCTATGAAATAGTTACTTTTGAGTAAACTAAAGTAAAACCGTAGACGAGACGAAGTGGTTCATTGTAGTGTTGTTGTATTTGAATACTTATAGTATTGTATTAAGACAAGTAACGAGAGGCCTGTCCTTGCAGTTATAAATTCTTGTAAGGTTAGGTTAATTTTTTTCTTAATTTTGCAATTTAGATTCTATTTTGACCATTTAACAAATTATTTTCATATCCCTACCAATTTTTTTTAAACCACATGTATTTGTCTGTGGAAACTAACTCAATATTCGATACTCAGCTACTCATTATGGTATTTTACATGTTGAGTTGCTTGTTTTCTTTACTTGCTTTGCACCTATGTAAACTGTTTCTCTCTACACCTTAAATCAAATAACCCACTATATGAGCACATTATGTAATCGAAAGTGCTAAAATATAATGTCTAGCCATGCTTCTACTGATTCATTTCAAATCTTTCACTATAGCCTGTATTCTCGTTTTCATTTCAAAGGTGGGGTCCATGCTTACTGCAACTCTAACACTCCTGTTGCAAGGCTCATAGACATTGCATCTCATGACTGATTCTCTTTGGCTGAAAATCTATCATTCCAGTACCACTATATTCCTTTGCTCCTCCAAGTATTCTCCAAACTCCACTGACTTTGTGTCTTTACTTGCATATCTGTCCTCTTGCCATGAGTCCTTGCTATCTTCTCACCTACATGCTGAAGTTCTCTAAATGAGGACTTCAGTGTACACCACAGTAAGTGGCTTAATTCTCAAACTGATGTGGGAGGAAGTGACACTCTTGCTTTTTCTATTACTCATAATCTGGATCAGATTATCAAACATCTTACTCGTGTTCCCAATTGACACGAACATGCAGACAACACTCTCGACCTATTTCTTACTCCTAATCCTTCAAACTACTCATATTCTGTGCTTTTTTTCTGCCAATTCTTCAATAATCTATTGCCCACCTGTCCCTTATTCTTTACCCTTGTCTAACGCTATGCCTTATGGCTTTACACCTTTTCTCTTTTCTGTGATTTCCAATTTTCTTTCTGTCCATTTTATATTTTTCTTTGTTGATGGTGCAACATCTAGTCCATTCTGTGATGCCAGTGGTGTTCCACAGGGCTCTGTACTTTCACCTACTCTGTTCTTTCTCTTCATCAACGATCTTCTTCAGTTCCCATCCTCCTCTCTTCTTCACACCTGCGCCGATGATGCTACCCTTCATTTTTCCTCTGTATTTTCTTCACAACCTTCATCTGCTACTCGTAATCAGTCTCGTATCGCTCTTTGTCTTACTCTCAACTCTGATTTGCAGAGGGAATTTGAGTGGGGCACACAAAATTTAGTTCAATTTAATGCCTCCAAGACACAGTTTCTGGCTATCTCTTTATCTTCTTCTCCTGATAGCCTTATTGTCTTCAAAACTAATGAAATTACCCTCTTAATTGTATTAACATATTAGGATCCAGATAGCCTCTAACTTGTCTTGGAGGAATCAAATAATCCAAATTTCTAAATCTGCATCCAGGAAACTGGGGTTTTTATTTCATTGTTGTCATAACTCTTCCTTTTGCAGTAACTTAGAATCTTTTAAGGTTTTATCCATCCCTGCATACTGCTTGCACAACTAGGGTGCTTCTTCACATACAGAAGCTCCCCCACTTACGAACAATTGAGTTATGGACTTTCACATATATGAACAAGCACCTTCCAATGTATTAATGTATGTATTAGTGTTCTGTACTGTATTATTACATAATTACTGTATAAAAGTTCATTCATACTGCATAATTTATGTTTTATGTTGTAGTTAAGTGTCTTTAGAATAAGTACTTTACAGTACTGCATATACATGTACAGTACAGTAGTTTTTTTTACTTAAACACAACTTACAAACAATTCTACTTTCCAACAGACTTCTGGACCTTAACTTGTTCGTAAGTTGGGAGTGTCTGTACGTAACTCCTTAATAGGGTTGAATCTAAGGCAGTCAGACTCATTAGCCATTTCTCTTTTCTATTGCTACTACTTCCATCGCTGCTCTGATGAGTTGGCGAATTACATCCCTCCTCCACTACCGAGGCCGCGTAACACTCGCAAAGCAGCCTCATCTCACAGGTACTGTGTAGAGATTTGTAGCTTGCGGATTAGTCGGTGCAGTGACTGCTTCTTCCCATCTTTCTCCAGACTCTGGAACTCTTTTCCTCCTTCTGTCTTTCCTAATTCTTATAGCCTATCTTCCTCCAATAAACAGAGCTATTATCATCATAGGGCCTAATCTTACCATCTCTCTAGGTCCTCAATACTTCTACTATTCTTTCAGCGTGTCGTTTTCCTATTGTGTATCATTACTACCCATCTCTTGTCCTTAACATTTTGTTTTCTTTGTCTTAATGTTTTCTTTGTGTCCGGGCCTTTATTGATAAGGGCATATTTCTTGCCTGTACCCATGTCACAATCATATATATATATATATATATATATATATATATATATATATATATATATATATATATATATATATATATATATATATATATATATATATATATATATATATATATATATATATATATATATATATATACTGAACTTTTATCATATAATTTAAAATGGCCCATTAAAGATATCAGCAAGTTAAATATGTAAAGTACTTATTAATTTTGTGACCGCTACTGGCTATCCTCTCAAAGTTACAATGCAAGAATATCTTCATGTATTGTTTAAATGGACTTATTTCCTATCCAAGAAGTCTTGAATCTCCCTTTCGCATAAAAAAAAATTAGAAGAGAAGCACATTGAGGGAAGGGAAAGTTTATTTTTTGAGTCTTTTATGCAGCCCATGAACACTCATCCTCCTTCCCCCCCCTTTTTTTTCTTTTGCTCAAACTAAGAATGTTGTTTGCCGCCTTTGTAACCTTGATGAAGGGACCGTGTAGTTCTCTGTGAGCTGTGGCCTAGATCTCTAATTGTCAGCAGAGCCTGTTAAATGGATTACAGAAGTTCTCACTATTTTGAGCACGACTCGATATTGGATTGGATATGCCTCTATCTGAGAGAGAAATTTTGATGAGCTGCATGGAGGCTCAGAAATATAGGTTTTTCTTTTCCTCTTCGTGACTTTATTTTATTGTGGTATATATTTGAAAATAATTAGTCTCTAGGTCCTGCTAAGTCTCTTAAAGAGTCATTCTATTATTTTCGGTGTTGATATCCTTTATGTTGTCCACACAACTCATTTTGAGTTCTCATGGATTAGTGTTATTTGAATCAGGTATTTATGCCTTTATTCAACTAAGGTCGTTTTCATTATTTATATTTTGAGTGTTCTTCCATACACTCTTTGACATTATCATTATTGTGCTTGTGATATTCCTCATTGCTATTTCCATTGTAAGAACGTTTCTTATTATTATTGTAGGAATCAGTACTTACCATGAGGTAAGTTATCAACTAGGTTGCTGCTTCACTTGTCTCATAAGTATTCTATTAAAATGTAGTCTTTGCAGTTTGCTGCTGTCTTTTCAGCAAATGCACCAGTTGAATTTTTGTTTTAGGGGGTTGCAAACTCAGGTTCTTTCTGTTGTTGCCAATGTAACCAGCAGATCCCTACAGCTGGTGTTAGGCTCAGTCTCTTCTATTTCTCACTTGTTAATGCTTTATATATGATACAGGAGTATTACTATACCTACCCATGGCAGTTAGACTCTGGATTAGATTCACTTCTCGTATGCAACAAGGGTCCTTCCCATTTGATACTTAGAAGCAGGTAGCAGCTTTCCCTTTGCTATTTAGATTTATTCAGGTAGGCTTACAATCCTTTTTATCCCAAGTTTAGTTATTGTCTACCTTGGTCCTTTGTCTATTGAGCTCAGCACCCATTGTCACTTGAAATATTAACTGTCATGATAATCCAATTTTCACCCAAATGGATTGCCCTTAGTGTGAAGTCTTTCTGGTAAGCTAAGAAATAGCTTTCTTATATAGAAAATAAAGTGATATAAGTTTGATATTGTGTACTGCTTAACTTACATTCATCCTGACACCACAAAAGAAAATGTTCAAATTTTTTTGTCCTAACTTTCACATATGGAACTCTTACTATGTTGGAAACTTTGAAAAAACTAGTGTCTTTAACCTTACATGTTTTTCCCAAAGAAGTAGCCAAGTATGCTGATATAAGTACTTGATTGTGGTAACTGAAAAATTTGGATAGAAATTAGAAAAATAATAGCACTGAAGACAGGGAAGTGTTACAAGCTATAAAACTAGTCCAGAAGTGGAAGACTGATTTTCATATCTTACGAAATGCACTTGGCTCACTAAATATTTTGAACATTACACGTACTCATTTCTGTAGAGTAGTTTGTTTGGACTGGTGTAATTATCTACTTTCAAAATAATGGTAACTTTATTTATTTTCAGGAATATGCTGCATTGAGATTAGATCACTATATGGAAGACAAGGCCAAACTCAGGGTTGATTATCTGACCAAGAGAAAATCTGAGGCAGTAACAATAGATTCTTAAAATGATCAAGAGACATTATGAGAAATTTATACAGTACACTGTGCCTGTTTCATTGCATAAATACAGTCCCCTCCTTACTCTGCATTTTATATGTTATTGCATTCCAGTGCAGTATATATCAGCATAGTCTTTGACATAATATTGTCATTTGAAATAAGACTTGTCAAATAGTGGGGTCTCATAAACTCACTAGGTGTCATTTGCAAAAAAAAATTGACTTGCTGAATTGCCAGCAGTGTACCATTGCCACTGTCTTTTAAAATGACATTCAATTTATACTTTGGGTTACAATTTGAGAAGTAGGCTTTGTAAATGAAATTTAATGCTTGCTGTTATGTCAATTGTTCATAAGAATGTGACTTTTTAGACCTGTAAAGCACGATATTACTGAAATATATATATATATATATATATATATATATATATATATATATATATATATATATATATATATATATATATATATATATATATATATATATATATATATTTATATATATATATATATATATATATATATATATATTATCTTTGTGTGATAATTAAATATATTTATATTTTGTGATTTGTGAATGTAAGGACAAAACTTTATATGAGACCTCTTAAATTAGCACACATATCTCATATTATATAATCATCGCTGAAATAATGAATGGAATTCACTCGAGAGAAAATACATATATTATGAGGAAATTATATAAAACTAATATCCCCCAGAAAGTGGTAAAAGTATTTCTATATTTACTTAAAGTTTTCAAGGCAAATATCATCCCCCTTCTTTTAGAATTACAAATATAGTAATTATATGAGTAAATGGAAATGTGAGATATATAATAAAATAGTTATTCGTTATTTTTGTGAGTCACCAAGCTTAAATAGTAAAATACCTAATAATGACATGACATTTATTTATATTTGAGAAAATAACTTTATCCCTCTTTCATTTTAGCTTTGCAATCCCTTTCATGTCACAGAATCCTGAAATTTTGATATGAATTGATAATAATTGAAATGATAGATAATTACCTTATTAATAGAAAACCGATTCATGTTAGATGAGCATAATTTCATATACTGTATATATATATATATATATATATATATATATATATATATATATATATATATATATATATATATATATATATATATATATATATATATATATATATATATATATATATATATATATATATATTTATATATATATATATATATAATCAGCACAATATGGAAAATATTATTCATTATATTCTAACGGGGTAGAAAAGAATGTGATGATAGATTCTAAGGGCATTTTTTCTTTGTTATACAGGTGCGAATCATTTATATATTGATGATCAGCTCATTGTAAATAGACATTCATTCTACTGTCATACCTTATCAACCTGCAATTTAATATCTATTTCAAGAACTTTTTATAAAGTATGATGCTGTGTTTTCTAACTTTTTTCTTATTATGCATTGTTATCTTGCATTCTTTCTATAGTTGGTCAAGGGTGGAGGACTTGCTAGTCATAGAGGATTTTAAATGCTTTTATTGCAACAGTACAATATTCATTTTCTTCAAAAGAGTCATGAGAAAATATATATCCCCGTAATTAGTATGAATTTAAGTTTTTTCATTTGGCTTTAATTTACTTTCGTTGATAGTTTTGTGTATTGTTCTACAAATTAGAAATTTACACAGAAAGTTTTATTATTGCTGATAATTTAATTTCTTGGACATGTTTCTCTATTTTATAGGTGTGCATTAACAGACTGAAGATATACCAGTCGCTCTGTACATATCCGCAGCGGATGGTTTATGAAAATATTGAGAGTTTTGGTAAAATATCAAAGCCTTGAAGCATGAAACAGACCCATTTAAGTCAGGATTATAGCTGTGATGTACTTTTCTACTTATTCTGTGATCTAATGTATTACCTTATATGGGAATCAAGGTGTTGCTACTACATAGAGCTGTTATGCTTAGTACTTCTAAGATATTATTTTCAGAGCATATCTGTTCCAGAGACATCTATAGTTCCACAGATGTCCTTTTGATGTGTAGACTTCTTCAGTGTAGCTTTGCCATCTATATGTATATAATATTTTTTGAAAGTCATCTGGATGCAAATGAAGACCTGTACAAATTTCTGTCAGGATAATTAGGATTGAAAAAGATTGTTCATATCACAGTGTGAATTATGAACCTCGAAACTTTTTCATTATTTTGTTTTAGCTCTCTCATTAATTTTTCATTTTTCCGCATTACATAGTACAATCATAAGTTACTGCATTAGCATTTTATTTTTATATTTTAACATTTATGTCTGCCGTAGAGTTGTCAGAAATTATTCCTCATTTGCTCAGTTTCCAAAGGTCATACCATGCAGCTAAAAATATATCATGGAGTGAAGCTTTTGTACCCTTGTGTCTCAGATATTAGTGTCTTATCTTTATAAACCATGAACTAGTAGAATAATACATTTTAAAGATCATATATGTTTCACTGAATATAAATACTGAACATAAAGTATTATTCTTAATAATATATGGTATGGTTATGTAGTATATTGTATGGATTCTTCATAGAGTAGCTTTATATTTTGTTAAGAGGCAGGCTATGTATATTGAGCCTTCATATGAATGCAATTTATTAAAAATTAAGAATGGATATTTAGGTACAGCTTCATCCCATGAGCCATATCATCAACGTATTGCATGGCGCTACTCTATAATTTGCTTGAAATATTTTGTAGTGAATGGTATAGCTTTTGGATGATTGATTAAAGGCATTCCAGTTGTGTAATGCAGTTTTTATGCTCAATATGTTTATAGATTCCTATGTTATCATGAAGCTAATGCTATGTAATGTGTATTCTCTTAAATTTTATGGTTTTCTTATGTAGAGATGTATATGAAGTATAGTGAGGAATTGTGTGAGCTCCTGAGATTTAGCATTGCTTTTTAATTAGCACTGGTTATGTAAATTTTTAACAAATAAATATGCATTACAATAAATGTTTTTTTTTATTTTGACCAAATTTTAAAACCTGATAAGTCAGTTTTATATATATTACTTATGAATGAGTTAGATTTCAGAAGTCTGCTCGTAAATAGAATTGTTCGTAAGTTGTGTTTAAGTAAAAAATAACTACTGAAGAGTACATGCATATGCAGCACTTAAGCTAAAGACATATAACTACTACATAAACAAAGTATGCAGTATGAATGAAGTTATTATACAGTAATAATAATGTACAAATACAGTACAATCAGTAATACATGCATTAATACTTGGGTAGATAATAGGTAGGTTTTTGTTCGTATCTGTTTATGTTCATAAGTAGGTAAGCTTCTGTATATATATATATATATATATATATATATATATATATATATATATATATATATATATATATATATATATTTTATATATATATATATATATATATATATATATATATATATATATATATATATATATATATATATATATATATATATATATATATATATATATATATATATATATATATATATATATATATATATATATATATATATATATATATATATATATATATATATATATATATATATATATATATATATATATATATATATATATATATATATATATATGGAGTCCTGATATAATGTCAGGTTTCCGTTCCTGACAGCTGACTTAAATCGAAAATCGGCGTAAGTTAGAACGCATTTAGAATCGAACCTATTTCCCCCAACCTATGTAAAAAATAAATCCTCTAAAACATAAAAAAAAGTTTTATGTTACTGATGAATCTTAGAAAAATACTAAAACTAATCTTAATGCTATTCTTAATCTTTAAAATAAACACTGTACAGATACTGTGCAATATGCACATACAGTGGAGACCCCAACCCACAATCTTAATCCGTTAACAAAAAGCATTCTGGCTTGGATTGTTCGTGGGTTGGATTTATTTTTCCCACTGAAAAGTATGTAAATTCAAGTAATCCATTCCTGGTCACAATAAAAATTCATTTTAAAATTCTTTTAGTCACTAAAACCATGAAATATAATACAAGTTATATGTATTTCATCTGTAAAAGGAAAATTACATTAATAATAGAAAGGAATTCTACTCTACTAAAGTAAAACATGTACATATTCAGGTATGCACTATGCCCTAGTTGATACCCAGTATAAAATAGCAAAGTCCAACACTTAGAAAAAGTTGTCACATACTCCCACTAATAACAAATACAGTAGGAAAGAGTACATATTGTGGGTAAAAAAAAAAAAAATTGAAGGTAAGAAACGGTACTGTATTTACCTCTGTGGATGATTGTTGCTGGCATATGTGGATGGTGGTGGAGGAGGAGGAGGGGGACTATTTTTGGAAGGAGAGTCCCCTTCCGTAAAAACATTAGGGAACTCTTCCGATACAGACTCTATTTCTGATGTTTTCTCTATCTTTTCTCTTTTGGAAGCTGCATCCCTGCCTACTGGGACAAGGAAATGATCCAGAGAAATTTGTCTTTTTCTTCTTTGGTAAATTCTTCTAAAAATATTCATCGCATTGTCATTTATCATGTTTACTACTCTATTGCCCACAGTTAAATCTGAGTGATGATTCTCAATTAAATCCTGACTATTATTCCACTTACTAAATATTTCTTTCACTTCTTCACTGCACACCTTTTCCCTCTCATTCCCCTCCTCCGGTGACTGCCCCTCTTGGAGAATCTTCACCTGTTCACATTGCAACTCAACTGATTCTACGATGGTAAGTTCTTCTTTGCGGTCCTCCACATCCTCCTCATTGACATCCAAGCCCAAACTTTTGCCTATGGCCACAATTCATTAACAATTTGAATACTAACTCCTGCTTGAAACCCTCAGAGAATCTATCAGTCACACAACCTGGCCAAAGTTTCCTCCAGGTGGTGTACAATGTACGATATGAGACGTCCTTCCATGCATTTTCAATGAGGTCAGTGTAGTGGAGGATATTAAAGTGGTCTTTCCAGAAATCCTGAAGGGTCAAATCCATTTCATTGGTGACCTGGAAACACCTGGCAAAAAGACCCTTTGCATACAACTGTATAAAATTAGAAATTACCTGCTGGTCCATGGGCTGAAGGATAGGAGTGGTGTTGGGAGGCCGTAATTTTACTTTAATGAAGTCGTAATGTAGAGCGAGATCTTATTCCACACCAGGAGGCAAGAAGGTTAAATGATGAAAGAAATGAAGAAGAGAAGAAAAATTTTCATTACAGAGTTCTTCCAGACAAAGGGGAGATAAAGAAGATAATGACAGAAGATCAGGGGATGGGGCCTCATTAAGATTGTTATACACAAATGCTGATGGATTAGCTGGTAAGGCAGTAGAATTAAAAGATAGGATTCACAACAGTAAGGCAGATATAGTAGCAATTGCAAAGGCTAAGTTGAGTGAGGACATAAACAGTGTCACAGTTTATCCTAAGGGCTTCAGAATACTAAGGGTTGAAAGATCTGAGAGGACTGGTGGAGGGATAGCACTGCTCATAAGTGAAAGGATTCAAGTTGAAGAAATAAACTTGGCTATAGAAAGTGAGTTCAAGGAATTTCTTGTTGCTCGCATAAATACTGGGTCAGAGAGCATTATAATAACTGTTGTATGCAACCCATCAAGGAACCAAAATAGGCTTGAAGCTTATGAGGAAAGTCATATAGGTACTATTGAAGTCAAAAACTCAGTTGTTAACATGGTACGGGAAAAAAAAATGTAGGATTTTGATTCTGGGAGACTTTAATCATAATAATAATAATAATAATAATCCTTTATTCCAATGTACATTGGGTACATAAAGAGATAGATTGGATAAATCTTGACCCACACAGTGGTGAGGACTCATTCGGGGCAAGATTCCTAGATTGCGTACAAGGGAATTTCCTACACCAACATGTAATGGAACCAACAAGGGCCAGGGGTGGGGATGGGCCATCACTACTTGATCTAGTGTTCACAGATAATGTGTTGGATATTGAAAAAATTGAGTATGTACCACCAATTGGAAAGAGTGACCACTGTGTGTTGTTGATGGAGTATATCATTGAAGATATTCTTCCTGAGAATAGAGGCACTGAGGACATGAGGAGGAACTATCCGAAAGGAGATTACATCAAAATGAATGAGCTTTTTGTAGTTCTTGACTGGAGAACCTTATTTTACAACAAATCTGTACAAGAAATGTATGACATCTTTTGTGAGAAATATGGGAAGATAGTAGATTGCTGCATACCTGTCACCAAAGTAGGTGTAATTCATGCCAGAGAGAAATGGTGTGATAATGGGTGTAAAAGAGCTAAGGAGTGGAGAGACAAATGCTGGAAAAGGCATAGGAGGAGAAAAAACATAAATGCCTGGCAAACCTACAAAAGAGCAAGAAATGACTACCTAAGTAAAAGGAGAGAGGCAGAGAGAGACTATGAGAGGGACATCACCAGGAAGGCTAAAGAAAATCCCAAGCTTTTCCACAGCTTTATCAGAGGAAAACTGAAGGTAAAAGAACAGGTTTTAAGGCTAAAGAGAGCGGATGGAAGCATCACTGAGACGGATGAAGAAATCTGCAAAGAATTGAACAAGGAGTTTCAGTCAGTATTTACAGTAGAAAATACCCCACCCCCTCAGATTGCAGTGATAGAAGCTCAAGGGCCGGTATTAGAGAACATCAACCTTACAGCCACAGAGGTATGCAAAGCGCTGATGGATTTAGATGTTCATAAAGCTACAGGTCCTGATGACATATCCCCTCATGTGCTTAAAAAATGCGCAAACTCAATATCAGTGGCACTAAGTATCATATTTAAAAAGTCACTGGAGTCAGGGGAAATTCCAAGATGCTGGAAACAAGCAAATGTGATACCTATCTTCAAAAAGGGAAGGAGGGATACGGCTCTGAACTATAGACCAGTTTCCTTGACCAGCATAGTTTGCAAAGTTATGGAGAAACTACTAAGGAAACATATCTCTCTTCACTTGGAATCCTTCAACTTTTTGTCAGTGAGGCAACATGGCTTCAGAGAAGGTAGATCAACAGTAACAAACTTATTAGAATTTTATGATGAGGTAAGCCAAATCTTACAGGAAAGAGAGGGCTGGGCAGATTGCATATTCCTAGACTTCCAGAAAGCGTTTGACACTGTTCCACATGGGAGACTTATTAGGAAGCTGCAATCAATGGCTAGAATAGGTGGAAATGTTTTGGAATGGATAAAAACTTACTTAGAAGGAAGGGAACAGAGGGTTAGAGTAAGACACTCAGTGTCTGAATGGAGAAGAGTTAGTAGTGGAGTTCCACAGGGTTCAGTTTTAGGGCCACTTTTGTTCCTTGTATATGTAAATGACCTACCAGAGTCTGTAAATTCATTCATGAATATGTTTGCAGATGATGCAAAGATTGTGAAGAAAGTAAAAAACGAGAACAATGGTAGAGAACTTCGGGAGGATCTAAATAATCTGCATGAGTGGTCAGAAAAGTGGCTAATGAAATTCAATACTTCAAAATGTAAGGTAATGAGAATGGGTACAAGTGCAAGAAGGCCCAAGCTTGACTACTCGGTGGCTGGAGTACAACTTCAAGAGAGAGAAAATGAGAGAGATCTAGGAGTAAACATACTGGCAGATTTGTCTCCAGAAATACATATAAATGGCATAGTAAGGGCAGCATATGCATTCTTATCAAATGTAAGGGTAGCCTTCAGGCACATGGACAAGTAAATGTTCAGAAATATTTATGTAACCTATGTGAGGCCAAAACTCGAATATGCAGCCCCCTTTTGGAATCCGCACTTGAAAAAGCACATAGCTAAGCTTGAAAAAGTTCAAAGACATGCCACGAAACTGGTGCCAGAAATACGCAATCTCAGTTATGATGAGAGGCTGAGGGAATTAGACTTACCATCACTCGAAGCTAGAAGAGTGAGGGGGGATATGGTGACAGTCTTTAAATTCCTTCATGGTTATGATAGAGTGGACAGGGATCGATATTTTGATATGGCTGGCTCTAGAACTAGAGGTCATAGTTTGAAGCTTCGTAAGAAAACTTCTTTGCAGGATGTAAGGAAATACTTTTTCAGTGTAAGAGTAGTTGATAATTGGAATTCGCTAAGCGAGGAGGTAGTTAATGCTATCTCAATCCATAGTTTTAAGGACAGGTATGATAAGTATCACTAAGTATAAAATGGAACCGATGAGGAGACGGGAAGATACGAGCTTTGGGCTCTTTCCCGTAAGCACAATTAGGTAATCACAATTAGGTAATCAGGAGCATTATCCATTATGAGAAGACACTTAAGGGGCAAATAATTTTCCTCAAGATATTTTTTCACTGCTGGTGCAAACACTTCAATCAACCGCTCTAGGAATAAACTCCGCATGACTCAAGCCTTTGGATTTGACCTCCACGTTGCTGGATGGCTAGCCTTCAATGCGTAATTGCGCTTAAAAACACGCGGATTATCAGAGTGGTAAACTAAAAGAGGCTTGATCTTGCAGTCTGTTGTGTCTAAGATACCCCTTTACTTAGTGTTAAGTTTTCTATTGCACACTCAGGAAGTGATTTCTATTATTTAGGTTTGACAACCACAAATAGTATGTTTCAACCCTTCATAGAAGGGTTTCGATCCTTTTATTAAATGTTTCAGTATTATCCAGTATTTTTGACTGTTCTTATGTCATTTACATATTTTGTTTACTTTTAGAATTTATACTCTTCTACAAATGGCATAGCGAAATAAAAGCAGTTACAGGTGGCAGAAGACATTTGATTCTCGCATTTCTCCCTAGCATAGGGCACTGCAACATGTGGTGTGGATGGAGAAAGGGTAATGTTCGCTGGTACTGAGGTCACCTCGACCCGCAGTTGGCACAGTTGCAGCCTCCGGCTCTGACAAAGAGCTGGTGGGGCAGCCATAACATGGAGCCCGCAGCTCATCACCCAGCAAAGACCAGAAGAGGCGACCATGTCGTGTTAGTAGTATCTGGGGTGTAAATTCCACTTAACGGACACAACTTTATTACGCAACAGGTGAGATGTGACTAACTGACAGAGAAGGTGCAGAAGACAACACATACTGGCCAATTTGTCTTCAGAAATGCATATAAATGGCATAGCAAGGGCAGCATATGCTTTCTTAGCAAATGTAAGGGTAGCCTTCAGGCACATGGACAAGGATATGCTCAGATATATTTATGTAACCTATGTGTGGCCAAAACTTGAATATGCAGCCCCCTTTTGGAATCCACACTTGAAAAAGCACGAAGTTAAGCTGGAAAAAGTTCAAAGACACACCACGAAACTGGTACCAGAAATACGCAATCTCAGTTATGATGAGAGGCTGGGGGACTTCTACTTACCACCACTCGAAGCTAGAAGATTGAGGGGGGATATGGTGGCAGTTTTTAAATTCCTTCATGGCTATGACAGAGTGGATAGGGATCGATGTTTTGATATGGCTTGCACTAGAACTAGAGGTCATAGTTTGAAGCTTCGTAAGATATCTTCTTTGCAGGATGTAAGGAAGTACTTTTTTTTTAGTGTACGAGTAGTTGATAATTGAAATTCGATAAGCGAGGAGGTATTTAATGTTAACTCAATCCCTAGCTTTAAGGGCAAGTATGAGAAGTATCACTAAGAACAAAATGGAACCGATCAGGAGACGGGAAGTTACGAGCTTGGAACTCTTTCCCGTAAGCACAATTAGGTATTTACAATAACGTAATTACATACACTTCGGAAAACATTTTGTACTGTAAATAAATAAGAAGCCATCTTGTCTTTATTTATTCTTTTTTTTATTTAGTATTGTTAATTGATATATAGGATCATGTCAAGATTAGCGAACCTACTCACAACAAGGTTTGCTGCTATTCTTTACAAGAAGATTATTGGGTTCGTTATTCTTTACATGGGACTAATCGGGTTCGCTGCTCTATACATGAACACTTCGGTACCAGACATTTCATAATTACTTAATTTTCAAAGCTTCTGTTCACTAGGGATGACAGTTCAAATTGATGAATAGTGCTTTTCACATAAACCTAAACACCATCGAGGAAGGCCACCTAATAGTCAAGTGTGGGTTTTTGGCTTGGTAGATACTAGTACATCACCAGAAAATGGGTATATGAAAATAGTTGAGCACAGAGACCAACAGACACTCCTGCCAATAATCGAAAAAAGTCGTGAGACCTGAATCAAGTATTCACAGCGATGAATGGCGAGCGTACAGAAATCCAGCTCATAATCCAAACTACCACCACAGAACTGTCAACCATTCTTTGCACTTCGTTGACCCGCAGACAGGCATTCATACACAACATATAGAATCATACTGGGCAAAGCACAAGGCTATAATTAAGAATATTTGAGGATGCAGACGCACTTTTCTACAGGGTTATTTAAATCAGTTCCTGTGGATGGAACGAAATACGGTTGAAAGGTTATCAGAGTCCTGTAATGCAATCGCCATGCAGTATCCTTTCAATAAGCAAGTTTTATAACATATTTTTTTTATGGAAATTGAATATTATGTTAGTTTAATCGTTCATCTGTCAATAAATTAGTTCATAAAGCATATCTTGTCAAAGGTTTATTTTTCTTTACATGAAGACATTTGGGTTGGCCATTCTTTACTTGGGAATCATTGGGTTCGCTGTTCTTGACATGGAGATGTTGGGTTCACTAATCTTGACATGATCCGATTTATAAGTAAACTGACCAATAATGTCAATTATCTGGGAACAATTCTGATGCGTGATAAGGTATGCATCAGTACTCATTGCGTCACTCCATGAGTGTTTTTCTCCATATTATTTATTTTCTCATCAGACTATTATATCGAGTAATTTCTTCTCTTCCTTGTTTTCCTGAATTTATATATTATTAACTTTGTTTAGCTATATTTTTATATCTAAATGGTATTTGGCCAAGTATCTCGTCCTTTTTTAGCTTTTTTTTTTTTTTTAGATTCTCCACCCACGGATGGGTGGAACGGGTCATGGAGGACCCATAGGGTGGTCGCCAACCGGCACAGGCCCCAACCCCCCACTGTGGTGCCCAGCCACAGCAGTAACCTCCCCGGTAAACAGCTTAAACTCTCTTGCCTGGACGAGGCGCGATCCGTCGACCTCGCGAATGCGAGGCCAGCGCGTTACCACTGTACTAGCCAGGAGGTTTTATTTAGCTGGATCCTTAAATGTGATATGAATAGTCTTCGTGTCCAATTTAGAACCAGAAGAAGAAGAAGAAGAAGAAGAGTAAGACGCAGAAGAAGAAGCTTAAATGTTTTGATTACAATCGTGTTGTCATTACTGTTGTTGTAGCTTTGTTCTGTCATTAGTCAGAGTTTATGAATTGTAGTCGACACATGGGCTGGTATCCACCCTGGGGTGATACTTTTGACTTGTGATGTATTTAATGCCCGCATTCTCCCCGGGGGCGTCCTGCCATATTTGTAGTATTTCACAGGTTTCTTGTCTAGTTAATGTACTTAGTAGTGTTTACTCATTAACTTGCCATGAACAGTTTAGACTTGAGCCATTCACGACTTAAATCACGCGAAGTAGTTTCGTGTCCTGCACATATCGGAAGAAGAATTGTAGAAATAACTTCTGCCAAAACTACCTATGTAGGAGCTTATTTTTTTTTCTTTTACTGTATAAGATGTAATATATAACGCTACGTTAATATGTCATTGTAACCATTAATGGTTGTCTTGTCTTCTTATTGGAATTTAATGAGAGTCCCGGAACATATATTTTGCGAGTGTGTTGAGGTATTGTTATTATGGTAAATTTTTACAGTTGCACCTGTCTCAAATTGAAGATGATATTTATGTTTTGTCTATGTTTTTTTTTATGTGTTTTGAATGAAATGTAACCTTAAAAACCTTCGGAAAATATAAGGTAACCTAACCTAACCTTAGGTGACCCAACCTAACCTAAATATAGTGATATATAAAATTTTTCATATCTTTTTGATGTTTTTGATTGAACCTGAATTTGAAAAGTGTCCTAAATTGCTATTTTATTTTGGTTAGCTATGATTAACATACATTTTCCAACAGTTCACAAGCTCATATTCATCAAAAAGAAATAAAAATATATGGAAAAAATATTATTATCACCTCCAAATTAAGACGGAAATTACCAGTACCTATATTATCATTGTATGCCACCCAAGCTATTTAAGGAAGATTATTCATAAATCTATAAAAAGTTCTTGTAAAAGAATCAATTGATATGAAATATTTACCAAACAAACCTGTCCATTCCAAGCCTATAGCTACCTAGCAATGAAGTTATTAGACTCCTAAATAATACTGTATCTACAAATCCTAGGAACTCTTTAGTCATTTATGAATTAAATGCTTCAGTACAACTGTCTGTGACAAGTTTTCTTTTATGTTATGATTATAAGATTAAGAAATCTTCCTTGCTCACCTTCAGCTTCATCCTTAATAACATATATGTAAGGATCTTAGTAAATACAGTACCTTATTTAGGAAAACAAGGCTCTTGCTGACTGTCTTACTTTGAAAGTAAGTAAAACCTGTTTCATAAATGCCCACTGAAGAGGTTTCCCATTAATAGGTAAGCCATTTGGAATAATGAAGATATTTTTCATCAACACTTAAGATTATCAATCATTAAATACTTGTAAATAGCAGAAATACAGTACAAGTGCAATGTAGTCCATGTTGATAGTATATACTGAATCTTTCTGGTGAATATAAACTAAAGGTGGATATTAGATATCGAGTATAACAAATATAAAAGGTTGCAGTATTAGTTGTTGGAATTTCAATTATCAAAGTCCAGTGGCTACTTTGTTGATTTTGGACATGTGGGAATATCAGTATAATTGCCTTTGTAATATGTACGTTACTGAGTATGTGTTATGGGACGTATGTCTCCAGTGTATTGCAGTTTATAGAAAATTTTTAATAAGTTTCCCTTAAGTCTACACTAAGTGTCATGTAGACTCAGTTATCATTACATCATTACCTTTAGCTTCTCTCATACTGTCTTACTGTTACAGGTACCATGCAAGTTGCCTTTGATATGTTCTTGGTAACTAGACGGGTATAACACCATTTCTGCATAGACTTAATTTGTGGGTGCCAAGACCACACTGCATTAAGAAACTGGGTAATATGCATATTTATTGTAAAGAGTTTTTTGAGTATACAGAACTTTTATATTACGTGATCTTTTCTCAGCTTTGTCATTCTGCAGCCATATCATCAAATCAAAACATACCATTTATATTTGCCCTATATTAGTCTTGGATTCATTAGTTTGAGAACTGTTGCAGTTAATATAATTTAATATTTGATAATTCATTCCCTCTTGGTGGTGGTAATCATGCATACAAATAATAAAAGAGTGGCAGACATACGTGAAATATCCTATACTCCTAACCAATATTACTTCAAGAATATTTATTTTTAGAAATTAATTTTTGTCCAAAAGTGGTTTCCTTTTCAGTAGATAATAATCGTCTGAGAATATGTATTTGCTTTTTTGAGATATTTTTAAGCAATTTAACCTGTTCTATATAGCATTACACTATCATGTTATAACCATGTATATACTTTAAATAACTTTCACTAGATAATTTTTGAACTTTTACATTTGTTGGAACGTTTTATTTTCTCTGTGGAAAATTGCTGTTTACAGTGCAGATTTACAGTTTTCGTTTTGTATCGTGGAGCTTACCTAACTGAAATGGTATTATTGTTAAATGTTTATATTGTAATCAAGAAGTATTGTAATTAGTGATGCATTTGACAAAAGAAGTTAATTTAGCAATTCATTTTTCAGAACCAAAGAAGATGTATAAATTCAGCAATAAATCCATGAAGGCTTTACCCCCAGTAGAAATTTGAAGCAATTAATATCTAGCATGAAGATATATTGAAGTTGAGAATTTGTAGCACATGCCTGTTTGAATGTATGACATGCTTTAGTGTAATTTTATGTAATCTTCAGTGAGTAATTTGAAATATGAAAGGACTCATATAGAAATAGATACATGTGGCATGAGATTCTACCATTAATTAATGTTTCTACTATATTTAACCGTGAGAAAACTGCAATTATGAGGAGAAAAGTATCGGAAAATACAGACGGGATTCTAGGAGCAAAATTTAATATAATTTTTTTGTGTCAGTCTCTATGTTATATTTTTCATATAAATTTTTTTTAATCTGGCCTGTGACATTAGACAACAGTATAATGAACATGGAAAAATTAAGTCTGAGTAGTAGTGTAGGGAATACTCCAATTTCAGTTGTATTTGTGAAATCTGAAGAAATATCTGTTTCCTGTACTGAATGTGGCAAGTTGTTTCCTAATAAAAGCCAACTTGAAAAACACTTTAAAGTGCACACACAAGAAAAGCCTTACACTTGCAGTATATGTGAAAAGAGTTTTACTTATAAGAGAAATCTTATACCACATATGAGGACACATACCAAAGAGAAGCCATTTCTGTGTTCTGAATGTGGAAAGGCATTTAGTCGGAAAGAAAATCTGAAAGTTCATGTAAGGGTTCATACCAAAGAGAAGCCATTTTTGTGTGCTGAATGCGGAATCGGTTTTAGTCAAAAAGACATTCTGAATGCTCATATAAGAGTTCATACAAATGAAAAGCCTTACTTATGCAAGAAATGTGGCAAAAGTTTTAAACGGAGATCTAGTCTGTATGATCATCTAAACACCCATCTTGATATAAAACCTTACTCTTGTCCTTTATGTGACAGGGGCTTTACTCAGTCACACAATGTCACCAGACACATGAGGGTACATACAAAAGAAAAACCCTTCAAATGTATGGACTGCTGTCAAGGATTTACTACAAAAATGTCTCTTCACAATCATCTGAGAACTCACACACATGAAAAAAAATATACTTGTACTGAATGTGGGAAGGGTTTTAGTCAAAAAAGTACTCTAACTGTCCATATGATATTACATTCTGAAGACATACCTTATTCGTGTAGTGTTTGTGGAAAAAGTTTCCGACTGAAATCTACACTTAATGAACACATGGCAGTGCATGTGGAGGAGAAACATTACTCATGTAGTATATGTGGGACAAAATTTACTCAATCTTCATATCTGAAAAAACACATGGACATGCATATTGAAGGTGAAATAATTGGTACTCAAAAGAATTTGAATTTGCATAACATTATATCATTAGGATATGATAAAAGTCCTGTTATCAGTGCAGTTCATAATAAGAGTTCAAATTTTGATGAATCTTCAGAGGTTTCTAAATCGGTAGTAGCGAGTCATGAAACTAGCTTATTATGTGTCCAAGCTCTTAAACATGATCCTGAAACTTCTTCAGATATCTTTAATAGTAATCAGGAGAAAGAGGATGAAGCAGTTTCTATACTAAAGACTGAGGTTGAAGACGAGTTCGTTAGCATTAAAGAGGAAATTGTTTAACCTAGAGATGAAATTGGTGATAGATATTTTTTGCAGGTGTTTATAACATTAAAAGGAACAATAGCCTAAAAAGTCTTATTCATAACCTCTGAATTTAGATTTTTTTCTTGTAAAATGGGAAACTCAATCAGATTATGAAGGTGAGTGAAAGAATATATGATTTTCCTTGTATGGTTTGTAAGTTAAATTTTTGCTATTTTTTTTTCTTCAATAAGGGCATACCATATCTTGCGATGAGCATTGTCTAGTCCTGTTGTAATCATATATTACATATGAACAGTATACAGACGCCCACCAACTTACGAAGAGTTAGGATCCAGAAGTCTGTTTGTAAGTTGTGTTTAGCCAAAAAAGTACTGTGCAATACATAGATATGCATGAATGTGGTAAACAAAACTACTACGTAAAATTAAAATTAGAAAATAAAGGACAGGGGTATTAATGTATTTAATGCAATGATAGTAATGTTATAAATAAAGGAATACTGTACATGCATAATGACATAGGTTGTTGCACTTGACAGACATAAACTTTTGCGGTGATGGATGAGAGATTTTAAGGTATTTTCCAAGGCAAATGGTTGAAGGCATTTCTGGAGAAGAAAACTATTAACTCTATGGGAAAAGAATCTCTCTATCACACTCTTCAGCAGAGCTATCTGGAGCAATGGTCCCGGAACCTTGTGTAATAATTACAGTTCTCTCTGATGCTTCACTAATATGTGTACTATACTGTGCATACAAAATATCAACTTCCGAACAATTCTGAATACGAACTGACGTTCGGAACGTAACTCGTTCACACCTTTAAGGGCATCTGTAGTTTTTTTTGTAGAAATTGTTTGATACATGGAGTTTGCTAATAAAGAAACAGTAAATGCTAAATGCATGCATAGTTTTAAGGGATAATATGATAAGTATCAGTGAGAATAGGAGCATAGGGATTGAAAGGCAAGGTAAGAAGGTACCCTTTGAAATATAAGGCACATGTGAAGTATTATTGTTGTGGGCAAAAATCTAAAAGACTGTCATGAATACAGGAGTGTTTATTCAACCATATTGAGAAATGAAAAAGATGGGAAAATATGAAAACTGGTTACAAGGGGGTGTATGTTTATTTGAGGGGGGAAGTAACAAAGATTTTTTTTTTCTTCAGGATTCATCCTGTCAAAGGGGTGATAAGGAAAATGTTAGGAAACCAGGGGACATATCCTCATAAAGGTTACTGTACACAAATGATAATGGGGTAGCATTTTACAGAGTAAAATAAGTCCGATATGATAGCTAAAGTAAGTCAAGAAGAAACAGTGACACAGTTTTCCCTAAGATTTTCAAAATAATTAGGGTTGTGAGACCTGATAGCACTTGTAGAGGCTAGTATAACTTATTAGTTACATGACATACTGAAGTAGTAAATTTTGCTGTAGGAAGTTTCTTCAAATTTATTGTTGCTTATATAAATACGGGTTCACAGAGCATTATAGTAGCTGTTGTATATAATCTACCAAGGAATAGCACTTGAAGTTGAAAATTCAATTGTTAATGTCACACAGAAGTGTATAGGACATTAATTATGAAGCGTCCTCAATTTACAACCTTCCGCCTTTACGATGAAGGCCATTAAATAATATATAAATTATTACTAAATAAATTTTTCAGCCCACGTGGATTGTTTGGTAAATTCGAACTGCGCATGATGAACAGTTTGTGAGTGTGGCAGACCAATACACAGCTAGTAGAACAGCTGTATATGTAAAGTTAATGGCTTTATATATATATATGTTTGTTTATTTATTTGATTATATTGAAGAATTATATTCAATTTATTTACAAAATTACCAAATACAGCCATAAATACAATGTTATGCAAAATAGTTAGTTGAGTGATGCGAAAGAATAGTCATATGGCATTATCAAGTTAAGTTTTTTTTTATTTAGTTATATGATGGAATTAGATTTAGTTTATTTAGAAATTTACCATACACAGCCATACATCTGATCTCTTGCAAAATAGTTTGTTGAGCATGGCAAAAGTCTAATCACACAGCATTGTTGTATATGTATACATCAAGTTTAATGGTTTTATTTATTTATTTAATTTATGTACTTGGTTAGTTAATAGAATTAGAGTAATTTTTTAATAAAATTACCATTTCTGAACACTTCCTTGTCCATGTGTCTAAAGGCTACCCTTACATTTGCTAAGAGAGCACATGCTGCCATTACTATGCCATTTATATACATTTCCAGAGACAAATATACCTGTATGTTTGCTCCTAGATCTCTCTCATTCTCCGTCTCTTGAAGTTCTGCTCCTGCTATTGAGTATCCAAGTTTGGGCCTTCTTGCACTTGTACCCATTCCCATTATCCTATATTTAGAAGAATTGAATTTCATTGGTCACTTTTCTGACCACTCATGCAGACTATGGCTTTCTGAAGTT
>JAXCGZ010010121.1:37500-40000 GCA_037179515.1 Halocaridina rubra | reverse complement strand
ACTTACCATCACTCGAAGCTAGAAAAGTGAGGGGGGATATGGTGACAGTCTTTAAATTCCTTCATGGTTATGACAGAGTAGATAGGGATCGATATTTTGATATGGCTGGCTCTAGAACTAGAGGTCATAGTTTGAAGCTTCGGAAGAAAACTTCTTTGCAGGATGTAAGGAAATACTTTTTCAGTGTAAGAGTAGTTGATAACTGGAATTCGCTAAATGAGGAGGTAGTTAATGCTATCTCAATCCATAGTTTTAAGGACAGGTATGATAAGTATCACTAAGTATAAAATGGAACCGATGAGGAGACGGGAAGATACGAGCTTTGGGCTCTTTCCCGTAAACACAATTATTTAATCACAATTAGGTAATCACACACACACACACACACATATATATATATATATATATATATATATATATATATATATATATATATATATATATATATATATATATGAATAATTTTTTACCCCGACCGGGACTTGAACCTAGGACTTATAAAAACTAAGTCAAGGCGCTAACAACTACACCACAGATGGTTAAAAGGAATCAGACATTATTTCTTATATCTGCTATATTCAGAAATGAACGCATTCTCTCTGAATGCCACTATGTTCATATTACAGAATCCCCAACCTCACTCATGGCTTCATTTTCGCATTTAATTCAACTCTCAATATCATTCTGTCCCAACAATAACCAAATAAGTACATTACATGTGTGAAAACATAAATCATTTTTTACCCAGACCTGGACTCGAACCTAGGACTTATAATTACTAAGTTTAGACGCTACCAACAGAAGGCAAAAAGGAATCAGGCCTTATAGCTTATATCTGCTATACTTAGGAATGAATGCATTATATTTGAATGCCACTATGTTCATATTACAGATTCCCCAACCTCACTTGTGGCTTCATTTTCGCATTAAATTCAACTCCCAATCTCATTCGGGCCCAACTATACCCAAATTAGCACATTACATATGTGAAAACATGATTCATTTTCTACCCAGACCGGGACTTGAACATGGGACTTATAATTACTAAGTGAAGGCGCTACCAACTACACCACAAAAGGTTAAAAGAAATCAGACCTTATAGCTTATATCTGCTATACTTAGGAATGAACGCATACTATCTGAATGCCACTATGTTCATATTACAGATTCCCCAACCTCACTCGTGGCTTTATTTTCGCATTTAATTCAACTCCCAATCTAATTCGGTCCCAACAATAACCAAATAATCAAAGTACATTTGTGAATACATGAATCATTTTTTACCCCAAGAGGGATTTGAACCTTGAACTTATAATTACTAAGCCAAAGTGCTACTAACTAAACCACAGAAGGTTAAATGGAATCAGACCTTATTGCTTATACCTGCTATACTTAGGAATAAACGCATTCTATCTGAATGCCACTATGTTCATATTACATATTCTCCAACCTCACTCATGGCTTCATTATTATTGTTGGGCTACAGTGAAATTGGGAGATGAATCAATTCCCGGTCGGGGTAAAAAATTATTCATGTTTTCACATATGTAATGTGCTTATTTGGTTATTCTTGGTCCAAAATGAGATTGGGAATTGAATTAAATGCGAAAATGAAGCCACGAGTGAGATTGGGGAATCTACAATATGAACATAGTGGCATTCAGATAGAATGCGTTCATTCCTAAGTATAGCAGATATAAGCTATAAAGTCTGATTCCTTTTAATCTTCTGTAGTGTAGTTGGTAGCGTCTTCACTTAGTAATTATAAGTCCTAGGTTTAAGTCCCGGTCGGGATTAAAAAATTATTCATGTTTTCACATATGTAATGTGCATATTTGGTTATTCTTGGTCCAAAATGAGATTGGGAATTGAATTAAATGCGAAAATGAAGCCACGAGTGAGGTTGGGGAATCTGTAATATGAAGATAGTGGCATTCAGATAGAAAGCGTTCATTACTAAGTATAGCAGATATAAGCTATAAGGTCTTATTCCTTTTAAACTTCTGTGGTGTAGTTGGTAGCATCTTCACTTAGTAATTATAATTCCTAGGTTAAAGTCCAGGCCGGGGTAAAAAATTATTCATATATATATATATATATATATATATATATATATATATATATATATATATATATATATATATATATATATAAATAACACTGAACTGTTAACATACAGTCTAAAATGGAAGGAAAAGCCCATTAAATAAAACAACGAAAATATATATATAAAAAGTACTTATAAATTTCGTGACCTAAGCTGGTCACCTTCTCAAAGTACAATGGCAAGAGATACAACTAGAAAAACAGAAGAAAACTTGAAAAGAAGGAGACAAAAGAGCCGCCCCCAGGAGTCTTAAACAAGGGATTAATAGATAACAATCTTACATGCCCGCCGGGGTTACTCACTAATCCCCACAAACAGGCCGCAAAAGGAATTAAAGCCCATACTTGGCTAAATTATATTAACAAAAGAATCTTGATAAGAGTAATTATATAT
>JAXCGZ010010121.1:12500-20000 GCA_037179515.1 Halocaridina rubra | reverse complement strand
ATATATTAGGAATCCAGATACCCTATAACGTGTCTTGGATGAATCACATAATCCAAATTTCTAAATCTGCATCCAAAAAATTGGGAGTTCTGTTTCGTTTTCGTCCTTACTTAAACTCTTTACAGTTACTTAAAATCTATAAAGGTCTTATCCTTCCCTGTATAGAATACTACTCGCACATCTGGGGTGCTTCTTCTTTTGCTTATCTCCTTGATAGAGTTGAATCTAGAGCAGTCAAACTCATTAATAACCCTTCTCTTACTACTAATGTGGATTCTCTTTCTCTTCACCATATGGTCTCATCCTTTTCTCTTTCCTATTGCTAGCACTTCCACTGCTGCTCTAATGAGTTCTCGAGTTGCATCCCTCCCCCAATGCTGAGATCGCATAACACTTGCCAAGCGGCCTCGTCTCACAGGTACTGTGTGGAGAGTTGTAGCTCGCGGATTGGCCGGTGCAGTGACTGCCTCTTCCTATCTACCTCCAGAGTCTGGAACTCTCCTCCTCCTTCTGTGTTTCCTAGTTCATAATCTATCTCCCTTCAAAGAGCGGATCTATCGTCATCTCAGGGCCTAATCCCGCCATATATCTAGGTCCTCAGTACTTTGACCATTCTTTCAGCCTGTCCTTTTCTTTTGTATATCATTACCTTTTCTCTGCCTTGTCCGTAACCTTTTTCATTTCCTTCGTCTTAATGTTTTCTTCGTGCCCAGGCCTTTATTGATTAGAGCATTTTTGTTGCCCATCCCGGTGTCACACGCATATATATATATATATATATATATATATATATATATATATATATATATATATATATATATATATATATATATATATATATATATATATATATATATATGCAGATAGATAGACAGATGAAATCTAATGAGTTGACAAATGTGGGATATTCTAAACTTTTATGTAACTGGTAAGGATAGTGAAATATGAAGAAGCTGGGGGACACTTACCCTCCTGTATGAGACCATCCAAGGCCACTGAAAGCATTGCCACTAGGCCACCTCCAACCTGCTCCAGCTCTTTGTCCTCCAGTCCATATCCAGTTGAGACGATCTGCAATCATGAAGAATATGGACTGGTTACCGGATTTGATTCTCGAGGTGCAGTGATTGTGATTAATGATAATGTAGTTATATATTTACATTTAGATTTAGGAGACCAAAGCAAAGGAAAAGTAAAAATTACCGAAGACCGCATGATTATCTGTGAACATTTATAAATGAATAGAGTAAGGCTGATGAGAGCGAAGTTTGATTGAAAGTACTTTTCTTTCATAACTTAGTACCCGAAAAAAGTTTCCCAGGTCAGTTTTAAAGGTCTATCTGGCCATTCCTTTCTTCCTCCCATATAGACTAAATAGGAAATTCGTTCCTAAAGATATCAGTAATACAGTTGAGAGTAATATACTGTGTTGAGTTACTGGTGAGTTATTTTGGTGAATAGCTGCAAGACATCCATATAAGACTTTTTTTAGTGTCTGGAATCTTGTTGCAATAAGTTCATCTAGTAGTCTAACATTCGGTAAGAGGAAAATGTATATATAAAAGAAAAGAACAATTTTATGGAATAAAATCCCTAGTTTTGACAAATATTCAATTCTACTCACGAGATCCAACGACTCCGGTCACGTAGTTGTTCTCTTCAGTTGTTTCGATGCTGACGGGGGCCCATTCACTTCCAAGCCCTTTGCAGTAGCTGACGGCTCTCGAATGAGGATATTCCCTGAAGCCATCATGGAGCCAGGAATAGTGGTACTCGGAGTCACCACGTGTTTCATCAACAACCTGAAGGCGCAGTAAATGAAATATGAATTACTTAAGTTGATTTAACAGGCACGTGGTCAATCTAGACTTCTGTTGAAGTACTGAGGTATTTAATCATATCATTATATATAATGTGTTCTTGTAGCGAAAATGTAACAGTGATTACCAATATACTAAGATGACGATGTATAACAGTGATGGGCTACATATTTAGGTCGCAAGCGACTCAGGAATTAAAAATGCAAAAAAAATTAAAAGAAAAAAAAGTCTTACAGCTTCTCCAGTGTTGCTGCTACTACTGCTAAGTGTAGACGGAGAAGGAGTAGGACGGCCTCGATTAAAGAAAAATGGTCGACGAAAACCACTAAAGAATTGGGCAGAAGCCGCGGAGAGGAACCCAAGTACTAGCAAGAGCTTCATCTGCAAGCACAGAACAAAGTGAATGCTTAAGTTCTCCTTTCTCTCCCAAATCATCCGTTAACATGAGATCAGGACGAGTTGTTCCGTCCATTACTGGATCAATACACAAATTTCATGCTTATCGGAAGTCGAAATTTGGCCTTACACAGCTGATTTTAAAAATACGATCACGTCTGAATCCTGCCTAGAATGGATACATTCATACGATGTTGCAGTTTTTGTGCTTTTTATGTCTGATCGCTGATATGACACTGCAATATTCAATACATTTTGCATAGCCAAGAGATTGAAATTTTCACTAGATATTATTTATTGCTCTCAGTAGATCTGTTCAATCTTCCAAGTGTGCCATTACTTGTCCCCCATTATTTAAATCTTCAAATACAAAATATCCCTTTCACCACGTTATTATTATTTTTATTATTATTATTATTATTATTATTATTATTATTATTATTATTATTATTATTATTATTATTATTATTATTTTTATTATTATTATTATTATTATTATTATTATTATTATTATTATTATTATTATTATTATTATTATTATTATTATTATTATTATTATTATTATTATTATTATTATTATTATTATTATTATTATTATTATTATTATTTGTCAAGCTGGAAAAAGTCAAAGACTATAAGCCCGATGGCTCCGAAATGGGAAACAACTTGGTAAGGAAAAGGAAAGAGAGAATATAGGAAAAAAATTGAATTTTATAAAATAGTACAATTCGGTGTTGCAAACGAGGTATTATTTCACTATAACTAAAAATTCAGCGTCAAAGTCTGTTTTATAGAAATTTATTGTGTCTAGATAAAAATTCTGAAGCTACATTGACTTGATAACATGTCTAGACAATTCATTCCACTTTCAAGCGGTATGGAATAAACCGTCTTCTGGTTGGAATTAAATCTAAAAAAAAAAATGCACAACTATTAGCACTGTCTGCATTCCTTCCAATGGTGTAGGACGGAATAAGCCAGATAGAGCCTCATTCAATATATGATTAAAACTATGATAAATCTTGTACTGGAAGCAAAGCAGGCTAACGGCGCGTCTATGCTATATGATGGTACTTAATTCAGAAAGAAGAAATTTTAACTGCTCAAGTTTTAATCCAATAATCTAAGATGAAAATCTATCGCTGTTGACCAAACTCATGAACAATACTCCAGACTAGGAAGTATAAAATAATTAAAACAATTCATCACAATATATTTGTCACCAAAAATCTTAAACTTTTTCAAGATACCAATTTTCTGTTCAACTGAAGAGAATATACATCGACAATGCTATTCGAAAGTCAACATATTTTTTTCAAAGTTACCCCAAGAAACTTGTGCGAATTACATAACGCTATGGGAACATTATTTATATATAGATTAACATGTGGAGGATCAAGAGCTCTGGGCTTATTATCATATTGAGTTTTTTTTTTATATTAGCATTTAATTTCTGCTCCACATCTTGCACCAAGCACTAATTTTGGCAAGATCTCTGTTCCAAGACTCAGCAACAGCTAATCTTATGCTTGGGAATGGACAACAGACAAAAACAATTAAGGTGGCGCAACATACATAGGCATCTTATTTGCTTTGCAAACTATCCAGGATGAAAATTTGGGCCATGAACACTGCCCTGATGGACACCTGAGATCACATTACTGAATTTAATGTAATGTCGATCTATCATTAACCTTTGACTCCTTTTACTTTATAATTGCACAGTGATGCTAAGAAAAGATCCTTCAACCCCCATGTCACTCTGTTCAAAATTGAGAACCTTATGATTAAGACGATCAAATGCAGCACTAACGTCAAGACCAATTATGTGTGCCTCGTGACCAAATTCCAATGCTTTATTGCAAATATACGGATAATGTTAGAGGCGCATCACAAGTGCACAAACCTTTTCGAAAAGCCAGATAGAAGATTCAGAAAAATATGAAGGCTTTATATAGAGTTGGCGTTAAGGTAATTGGGTGATAACCAGTGATTGATGCCCTTTCAATAAAGACCTTTAAAGAGAGCAGTCACATTACCAGTCCTCCAACAACAGGAAAAGCACCCATATGTGACCAGTCTTCGATATATCACTGACAATTTTGGAGCCAATAAATCAGCATTTAAAGAAAAAATCTTCCACTTGGATCAATGCCACCATAAACATCCAAGTCAAGCAAAGACATTTTACCTCTCTGGATGAAAATGCTAAAGATGTCAATCTGAGCTCCGAATAACAATCTTGAGTAATACAAACTTTCATGTCAGTGCTACGTATTTGAACTTAAGCTAAAATCCCTGCTTTGTCTTCTTGGGCATTAAGTACGGGATTCATCATTATCTAAGTAATGGTGGCCCTAACATAGCAACACAGTACCACTTGTGTTGCTAATGTACACCAGAAAGTTGTAAGCAATGAGGACTAATAGGTACAAATCACTGATTGGCTTGCGAGGAGGAGGATATATATCTTTCAGTTTCTTAGAACGACTCGACTTAGGATGAATCCAACGTATAATGATACTTTCATATATATATATATATATATATATATATATATATATATATATATATATATATATATATATATATATATATATATATATATATATATATATATATATATATATATATATATATATATATATATATATATATATATATATATATATATATATATATATATATATATATATATATATATATATATATATATATATATATATATATATATATATATATATATATATATATATATATATATATATATATATATATATATATATATATATATATATATATATATATATATATATATATATATATATATATATATATATATATATATATATATATATATATATATATATATATATATATATATATATATATATATATATATATATACATGTACACACACACACTCTCACCAAGAAACCAACATAGCCTAGAAGTTTATGAGGAAAGCTATATATGTACAATTGAAGTCATAAACTCAGTTATTAACATGGCACGGGAGAGAAAATGTAGAATTTTAATTATGGGAGATTTTAATAATAAAGAGATGGATTGAATTAATCTTGACCCACACATTGGGGAGGACTCATTCGGGGCAACGTTTCCTAGATTACGTATAAGGGAATTTCCTATATCAATATGTACTAGAACCAACGAGGGCCAGGGGTGGGGATGAGCCATCACTACTTGATCTAGTATTCACAGATAACGTGTTGGATATTGAAAAAAATGAGTATGAACCACCAACTGGAAAGAGTGACCACTGTGTGTTGTTGATGGAGTATATAATTGAAGATGTTCTACCTGAGAGTAGAGGCACTGCGGACATGAGGAGGAACTATCCGAAAGGAGATTACATCAAAACGAATGAGCTTTTTGCAGTTATTGACTGGAGGACTTTGCTTTACGATAAATCTGTCCAAGAAATGTGCGACATCTTTTGTTAGAAATATGGGAAGATAGTAAATTGCTGCATACCTGTCACCAAAGTAGGTGTAATTCATGCCAGAGAGAAATGGTTTGATAATGAGTGTAAAAGAGCTAAGGAGTGGAGAGACATATGCTGGAAAAGGTATAGGAGGAGAAAAAACATTAATGCCTGCCAAACCAACAAAAGAGCAAGAAATGAGTATCTAAGTAAAAGAAGAGAGGCAGAGAGAAACTATGAAAGGAGCATCACCAGGAAGGCTTAAGAAAATACCAAGCTTTTCCACAGCTTTATCAGAGGAAAACTGAAAGTAAAAGAACAGGTTTTTATGCTTAAGAGAGCGGATGGAAGCATCACTGAGACGGATGAAGAAATCTGCAAAGAATTGAACAAGGAGTTTCAATCAGTATTTACAGTAGAAAATACCCCACCCCATCAGATTGCGGAGATAGAAGCTCATGGGCTGGTATTAGAGAGCATCATCCTTTCAGCCACAGAGGTATGCAAAGCGCTGGTGGAGTTAGATGTCCATAAAGCTACAGGTTCTGATGACATATCCTCTCATGTACTTAAAGACTGCGCAAACTCAATATCATTGGCCCTAAGTATCATATTTAAAAATTCACCTGCGTCAGGGAAGATTCCAAGATGCTGGAAAAAAGCGAACGTGATGCCTATCTTCAAAATGTGAAGGAGGGATAAGGCTCTAAACTATAGACCAGTTTCTTTGACCAGCATAGTTTACAAAGTTATGAAGAAACTACTAAGGAAACTTATCTCTCTTCACTTTTAATCCTTCAACTTTTTGTCAGTGAGACAACATGGCTTCAGAGAAGGTAGATCAACAGTAACAAACTTATTAGAATTTTATAATGAGGTGAGCCGAATCTTACAGGAGAGAGAGGGCTGAGCATATTGCATATTCCTAGACTTCCAGAAAACATTTGACACTGTCCCATAAGGGAGACTTATTAAGAAGCTGCAGGCAATGGGTAGAATAGGTGGAAATGTCTTGGAATGGATTAAAACTTACTTAGAAGGAAGGGAACAGAGGGTTAGAGTAAGACAATCAGTGTCTGAATGGAGAAGAGTTAGTAATAGAGTTCCACAGGGTTCAGTTTTAGGACCACTTTTGTTCCTTGTTTATGTAAATGATCAACCAGAGTCTGTAAATTCATTCATGAATATGTTTGCAGATGATGCCAGGATTGTAAAGAAAGTAATAAACGAGAACAATAGTAGAGAACTTCAGGAAGATCTAATAGTCTGCATGAGTGGTCAGAAAAGTGGCTAATGAAATTCAAATTTCAAAATATATGGTAAGGAGCATGGGTATAAGTACAAGAAGACTCAAGCATGACTACTCGGTGGCTGGAGTACAACTTCAAGAGACAGAGAATGAGGGAGATCTAGGAGGAAAGATACTGGCAGACTTGTCTCCTGAAATGCATATAAATGGCATAGTAAGGGCAGCATATGCTTTCTTAGGAAAAGTAAGGGTAGCCTTCAAGCGCATGAGCAAGGAAATGTTCAGAAATATTTATGTATCCTATGTAAGGCCAAAATTGAATATGTAGCCCCCTTTTGTAATCCGCACTTGAAGAGGCACATAGTTAAGCTTGAAAAAGTTCAAAGACATGCCACGAAACTGGTGCCAGAAATATAAAATCTCAATTATGATGAGAGGCTGAGGGAATTAGACTTACCATCACACGAAGCTAGAAGATTGAAGGGGGATATGGTGACAGTCATTATATTCCTTCATGGTTATGATAGAGTGGATAGGGATTGATATTTTGATATGGCTGGCACTAGAACTAGAGAACAAAATTTGAAGCT
>JAXCGZ010010120.1:35000-47106 GCA_037179515.1 Halocaridina rubra | reverse complement strand
CGGCTAAAATTTTAAATTTCATACTGATTAGGAGATATTTTCATGATGTAAATAAAGGTTAATAGAATTTGGATTTATATTCATGTTTAATACAGTCACTGGAGGAGATGAACAAGCTCTGTTCTGTACTAATTCCAAGCCCAGATCAATTGAAAAGGTTGGTGTCAGGAATGGCACCCGACCGTAAGAGGAAGAACTAATGCCAACATTTCTATGAGAGTAGCGAGATGCTACCTTTATGGACTTGGGAAGAGCTGTAAATACAGAAAAATGGAGATAATATTCGTGTGTCTTGTAAGAATTAAACTTTCGAAGAAAAAAAATTAGTTAAATCAGATTAATAACAATTATTTGAACAAGACCTTGCATCCGATCAGAGATACTGCTTTGGCATGATTTACAAAGCAGCCAGTTTTAGAATTGTTATAGTTCTAAAGAATTTCGCATACCATGCAGAATATAATATTGCCCTAGGTGAACTTTGACCAGCTCATTTCCTCACCAGACTTTTAACACCTCTTTACATATGGCTCAATAACTCAACTAAAATCTTTTCAGTAACTGAGGATATGCATTATGTATTAAAGCCGGTTTTACGTCACTGGCCCCCTTTTCTACCAAGGGCTAGAGCGGTTGTCTTCTTGAGAAGGACTTGTTTTGGCAGATTTAATCGTCAACCTGACTGCCATAGCGGGGTGCGAACCCTCAACCTACTGCCTCAGAGTACCTGACGCCACCACTTTGCCACGGTGACTAATTATATGCATTATGTAATATCGTATCTTAATTCCATTTAATTCAGGAACACAACTGAGAGATTAAAGGTTTTGAAGAGAATAAACAGTTTTATATATTACTTGAAATTGATTATTAAAAACATGATAACGAGTGGACAAAGGTTATCCGTCTTTGTGGTCCTTTATCTCAAGGACGTTTTTTAAAAATATATTTTTTTCTCGTTTTCCATGTTTTCTTTAGAGCCTTTTAAAAAAGTTCAGACAAAGACTTTCCAGTGCATATTAAATGTCTTTTTAGCTCACAATTTTTAAAGTTTTTTTTTTTTTTAATGTTTAATGAACGAGATGGCAGTGCCCGAAATAGATGTTTGATAGTTACTCAAAGTTAAAAGAAATGGAAGGCATTATGTTATGTGTTTGGTAAATGTCCCAAAGACTTGTTAGGAATTTAGGTTATTGAAACATGATTCAATAAGGCATACGTGCTTCTCAGGTGACTTACTTAATTGAGACATTTTAATACTTCCCAAAACAGGCATATGAATATTAAGGATAACTGTGCCATAAGTCGAAATGTTCAGTTCTGTTTGTAACGTGTTCACTCAAATGCTACTTACCCTTACAGGCGTACTTGTGTTTAACAAGATATTTGAAGAGCACTTATGAAGTATTTTGCATGATTTTTCTTCCTCTTGGTGATGTTGCTGTTTTTATTGTCGGTATTTGTTAAAGTCAATTTTGCTGCAAGATATAATTGTTTTTATATGAGCGTCATTCTGGGACAGACAAAAAATTTTCCCTTATCACGCCCGTGCACCAAGAAAACATTAAGGATGTAAAGTAACAGCTGAAGAACATGGCAGAATAAGAGAATGATAAGTTATTATTTATGGAAGGTTCACAACTAATGGGCCCCAGTACCCGGCATAGTGGGGTGCAAAGAATCTCTGGGGATCGTCTTGACTACACCATTGGCTTGAGGGCAGACACGCCTGGTGGTAGTAATGGTTTTGCTCTTAACCTTGTACCTCCCAGTAGATGTGCTTCTTTCACTCTCCACTCTTCAAACATTCGTGGGCTGAACTCTAATCATTCGTCTGTGGAACTTCACCTGGGCACTTTCCTCACTAACCTCCTCCTCCTATCTGAAACCAAGCTATCTATACATGCTTCCACTGACCCATTCCAGATCTCTCAATATAATCTATATACTCGTTTTCATTCCAAAGGTGGGGTCTGTCATACAGCAACACTAACACTCCTACTGTGAGGCTCATGAACCTTGAATCTCCTGACTTTGATGTTCTCTGGCTAAACGTCTATCTCTCAACTACCACTATCATCCTTTGCTTCTGCTATTGTTCTCCAAACTCCACCGAGTTTGTGTCTTTCTTTGAATATCTCTCATCGTGCCATGAGTCCTTGCTATCTTCACACCCACATGCCGAAGTTCTCTACATTGGAGACTTCAATGTACACCACAGTGAGTGGCTTCATTCTTCTCACACTGATGTGGGAGGAAGCGAGGTTCTTGCTTTCTCTATTACTCACGATCTGGAGCAAATTATCAAACATCCTACTCGCGTTCCTGATCGTCACGAACATGCTGCAAACACTCTTGACCTATTTTTTACTTCTAACTCTTCAAACTACTCTTATTATGTGTTTTCCCCTCTTGGTAAGTCTGACCACTCTATGATCTCAGTCTCTTTCATTTTCACTCCCCCACCACCAATCCCTCCTACTCAACGCCGCCTTTGGCACTTCGAGCGAACCCAACATGAAAATTTGCGTAACTTTCTCTTTGACTTCCCATGGGATGACTACTGCTTTCGGTCCCGCAACCCTGATCACATAGCTCTAAAAGTTGCCGAGATCGTGACCGCGAGAATGGAGGTGTACATCCCCTCTTCTACAAGTACTTTCTCTCCCCCTAAAACTTGGTTTGACAGTGCCAGCTCCATGGCTATCCAGGCTAGCAAGCAGGCTCACCGATCATACCAAGCCTCTCCTTCCGATTTAACTCGTTCTGCTTTTATTATAGCTAGGAATTGCTGTACTACTCAGATTCGAAGGTCTAGGGCTTCCTTTTATAAGAAGGAAAGTTGATGAGCTTAACTTCTCTCCCACTAGCAAATGCTTCTGGTCCTTAGCCAAAAACCTCTCCAAAAACTTCTGTATCTCAAGCTTTCTCCTTCTCATTAGTTCTGATGGTTCTATAGCTTGCTCTCCCACTGACAAAGCCACTCTCTTTGGCTCTCATTTTTCTGCCAACTCTTCTATCAACGATTCCAGCACACCTGTTCCTCAGTCTTTTCCCCTCTCTATCCCTATGCCCTCACTTATCCTTTCTTCACGCAAAGTTCAGAAGGTTCTTTACTCACTAAAGACGAACAAGGCATCTGGTCCCGATGGTATCCCTGCAAGGTTCCTTAAGGAGTTTGCAGATGAACTGGCTCCCATGCTTTGCTTTGTTTTTGCCTCATTCTGTCAACCAGTATCTATCCTTCATCTTGGAAGCATGCTCTAGTTCAACCTGTTCCTAAGAAGGTTGACTGCTCTATTCCTTCCAACTACCGACCTATTGCTCTAACCTCTTCTATTGCTAAAGTTTTCAAAACTTTGCTGAATGCTCACGTCTTGAAACGCCTTGAATCTAACTCACTTATCTCCGATCACCAGTACAGCTTCCGCAAGGCAAGATCCACTGGTGATCTCCTGTCCTATCTTACTCGTGTATGGTCATCTTCTCTGAGGAACTATGGGGAATCATTTGTCGTCGCCTTTGATATCTCTAAGGCTTTTGACAGAGTCTGGCACAAGGCTCTGTTGGTCAAACTCCCTGCCTATGGCTTTACCCCTTCTTTCTGTTCTCTGATTTCCAGTTTTCTTACTGACCGTTCTATATTTGTAGTTGTTGATGGCGTGACATCTAGCCCTTTCTCTGTTACCAGTGGTGTTCCACAGGGCTCTGTTCTTTCACCTACACTCTTCCTTCTCTTCATCAATGATCTTCTACAATCCCCATCTTCCTCTCTTTTTCATGCCTTTGCTGATAATTCTACCCTCCACTTTTCCTCTGCCTTTTCTTCACAACCTTCATCTGCTAATCGTAATCAGTCTCGTATCACTTTTTTATTTTACTCTCAACTCCGATTTGCAGAGGGTATCTGAATGAGGCACCCAAAATTTAACTTTAATGCCCCCAAGACACAGTTTCTGGCTATCTCTTTATCTTCTCCTCCTCCTGATAAGCCTGTTGTCTTCGAAATTAACGAAATTTTCCCTCATAATTCTATCAACATATTAAGAGTCCCTATAGCCTCTAACTTGTCTTGGAGTAATCATATAATCAAAATTTCTAAATCTTCATCTATAAAATTGGGGGGTCTGTTTCGTTTTCGTCATTACTTTTCCCCTCTACAGTTACTTAAAAACTATAAAGAGTTAATCTGTCCCTGCTTAGAATACTGCTAACACAACTGGGGTGCTTCTTTTTATACTTATATCCTTGATAGGGTTGAATCTAAGGCAGTCAGACTCATCAATGATTCTTATATTAATTCTAATCTAGATTCTCTCTCTCTTGGCTGCAAGGTATCATTCCTTTCTCTTTTCTATCACTACTACTTCCATCGCTGCTCTAATGAGTTGGCGAGTTGCATCCCTCCTCCATTACCCGTGCCACGTATCACTCGCTAAGCGGCCTCGTCTCACAGGTGCTGTGTGGAGATTTGTAGCTTGCAGATTGGTCGGTGCAGCAACTGCTTCTTCCCATCAACCTCCAGACTCTGGAACTCTCTTCCTCATTTTATATTTCCAAATTTTTGACCCATCCTACTTCAAAAAGTGGATCTATCATCATCTCAGGGCCTTATCCTCCTTATCTGTAGGTCCTCAGTATTTTGACTATTTTTTTCAGTCAGTCCTTTTCCTTTTTATATCATTACCTCATCTCTGCCTTCTCCATAAGCTTTTTTTTTTCCTTCGTCTTAATGTTTTCTCGTGCCCAGGACTGTAATGATGAGGGAAGTTTTATGCGTGTCCCGGTGTCACACTCATAAAAAAAACTTACAAGTCATTCCACTCTCAATCTCTGTTTCTCTTTACTTTGTTTTCTTGGTGCCCCGGCCCGATATATATAATATATAATATATAATATAATATAATATATAATATTGGCGCTTTGGAAGTGAAAAGGCAAAAGTGAAGGAATATTGCAATAGAAATTATTCTTTCATGATCCCTCTTTCTCCCTTATCCTAAGCATGATACTGCCTGCAGTGCTTGTAAACTTTGATCATTCTGCCACGTTGTATCTTCTCATTAAAGGCAACTAGAGAGTAACAAAGTCTTGCATATTAATTTGCCCTTCTCTCTCTCTCTCTCTCTCTCTCTCTCTCTCTCTCTCTCTCTCTCTCTCTCTCTCTCTCTCTCTCTCTCTCTCTCTCTCTCTCTCTCTCTCTCTCTCTCTCTCTCTCTCTCTCTCTCTCTCTCTCTCTCTCTCTCTCTCTCTCTCTCTCTCTCTCTCTCTCTCTCCTCTCTCTCTCCGCACTACCTTTTACATCTGAAGTATCCATCTTTATTGCAAGGCATTCGTTTTTTTTAAGTTATTAAATCATTGTTGAAATCCATAATTATTTATTCTATTTGCTTATATTTTTGTAAAATATTCCCTCCTTGGATGATTATATATATATATATATATATATATATATATATATATATATATATATATATATATATATATATATATATATATATATATATATATATATATATATATATATATATATATATATATATATATATATATATATATATATATATATATATATATATATATATATATATATATATATATATATATATATATATATATATATATATATATATATATATATATATATATATATATATATATATATATATATATATATATATATATATGCTAGAGGAATTGGGGTTAGATGAAAAAAAAAATGATTCGTAAAAAGTAATCTCTCTAAGCCTTTGACATCAATAGCTCTTTCGAAATTGCCATTTCTGCTTTTTCTTCTATTTTGTTTTGGCACGAGTCGTCTCTGAAAGGATATTTTTCTCTCTTTATTATTTTATAAAAATGCCATCAAACTTTGTTTATTTTTCTTTGGTGTTCCAAGATTAAAGCTGGGAGTTAGAGAATTTTTTTTTATTGTTTGTATTTTAATTTTTTTTTTTTTTTTTTACCGTAGGGCTGTTTATGATATAAAGGCTTTGGTACAATGTATTTTCCAGAAAATAATTGTTCTTTGAATGTTTGGGCTTTATAAAGCCACTTTTCTGACTGTTCTAATCACTGCCTTACAAAGCCACTTTTTCAGGATAGTTATAATCGTTGTTATACAAAGCCACTTTGCCAGGATGGTTCTAATCACTCTTTAAAACGTCACTTTTCAGGATTGTTATAATAACTGCCTTAAAAAGTCACTTTTTTCAGGATGGTTCTTACCACTGCCTTACGAAGCCATTTTTCCAGGATGGTTCTAGTCGCTGCCTTACAAAGCCACTTTCCAGGATGGTTCTAACCACTGCCATGCAAACCACGTATCCAGGATGGTTCTAACCACTGCCTTACAAAGCCACGTTTTCAGGATGGTTCTAACCACTGCCTCATAAAACCACTTTTCCATGATGGTTCTTACCACTGCCTTACAAAGCCACTTTTTCAGGATGGATCGAACCACTTCCTCATAAAGCCACTTTTCCATGATGGTTCTCTCCACTTCCATACAAAGCCACTTTTTCAGGATGATTCTAATCACTGCCTTACAAAACCACTTATTCAGGGTGGTTCTAATCACTGATTTACAAAGCCATTTATCCAGGATGGTTCTAATGACTGGCTTACAAAGACACTTTTTCAGGATGGTTCTAATCTCTGCCATACAAAACCACTCTTTCAGGATGATTCTAATAACTGGCTTACAATGCCACTTTTTTAGGATGGTTCTAACCACTGGCGTACAAAACTACTTTTCCAGGATGGTTCTAACCACTGCCTTACAAAGCCACTTTTTCAGGGTGGTCCTGACCACTGCCTTATAAAACCACTTTTCCAGGATGGTTCTTACCACTGCCTTACAAAGCCATTTTTTCTGGTTGGTTCTAATCACTGTTTTACAAAGCCATTTTTTTCAGAATGGTTCTTACCACAGCCTTACGAAGCCACTTTCCCAGGATGGTTCTAATCACTGCCTTACAAAATTACTTATACAGGATGGTTCTAACCACTGCCTTACACAGCCACTTTTTCAGGATGGGTCTAATCACTGACTTACAAAGCCACTTTTCCAGAATAGTTCTGACCACTGCCATACTAAGCCTCTTTTTCAGGATGGTTCTAATAATCGCCTTACAAAGCCAGTTATCCAGGGTGGTTCTAATCACTGCCTTACAAAGCCACTTTCCCAGGATAGTCCTAACCACTGCCTCACAAAGCTACTTTTCCCGTATGATTCTAACCACTGCCTTACAAAGCCACTTTATTAGGTATGTTCTTTGTATCTACGTAATTTTTTGTTATTGTTGTTTGGTACTTTCTAGAGGCTATAAAAATTCCTCTCTGTTGACCTCTTTTTAATACTGAAGTCTTTCGTCTCTCAAGTTCTCTTTTAAGACTGAGGTCTTTGACCACTACAGTCTCAATTTATGTTGGAGAAGGTCATTCTCGTATGCATTATTGAGAGCATAATATCATGCACAGCATAGCTCCATATTTACATCCAAACTCCTCAATTTTTTATTTTATTTTTTTCAAATTTACATTCCTCGTATGTAAAGAAATTTACAAGAGCGACCAAGATTTCACCATCTGCAAGTGTATTTACCGTGTAACTGATGTCTCAGGACCAAAAAGAATTTATGGAGCAAACTTTCTCCATAATTTTTCTACTGGAGAAGAATATAGTTTTTTTCTGAAATTTTTAAGGCAAAACATGGAGAAGAAAATCTGAAAAAAGGCGTATATGTATTGGATATTTCATATCCGCATCTATGTCAGGCAGTGACAACTGAACACCATTTTTAAGACTGTGGTCATGCAACACTCTACCTTTCTTCTAGTAATCTTCACTGTTTTCGATCTTTACCTTTCATTATCTTTAAAGTATGTTTTCTTTACCTTTAATCTGTGTTCTTGTCTAATGTTTTTCTTTTAGTAAATTATCACGTGGTTGCTTTTTGAATTCTTTGATACCTTGGATATGTATCAATTGCTATACACAAGTAAAAATAACCCTAGAAGGCTCGAATTGGAGTTTTCCTCCCAGAATCCCATGTATCCCTTGACCATTCACAACGTCGAAATATCAAGTCTCCTCATCCGCCCAACTTACTTGAGTGTTACGACACGCAGGGAAACAGGGGACGATATTCTTGACCCTCCACCCCATTGGAGGAGATAAATATAATGCAAGGAGAGAAAGAAAGGTAGAGCAGACTATGGAAGGTAAGGAACACTCAGCTCCTCACTTGGCGAGATCCCACCATCGAAAAATGCATAGTTTTATTAGAATTTGATGAACTATATTTCAAGGCATATAGGAACCACTTAACTAGTATTCTGATTAAATTTAGGAAATATTGCTGACTACAAAACAAATTAGCAGAAATGTGCATGGACACAGCTAAGATAACAATAAAATATAATCCTAATCTGACTTTCAGAGTATTCATAAGAAAAGAGAACTGGGCCGCGGTAGTTCAGTAGTAGAGCGCACATGTTGGTAAGTAACAAGTCTGACATTATCCCACAGCGGGGCGTTAGAATGGGAATCAGTCTTTAATCCCCCAGCTCTATTATGTATGTAGCCACCCCCATTCAAGCAGGTTTAATTGACAAATAAACCGGAAAAAATATAATAAAAAAACACTATTAATTTAAGCCTTGCAAAAAATGTAACAATAGGAAAAGTTGCATATTAGCCAGTCTCTATTGCTCTATGAAAAAAAAAAAATCCTGAAAAAATGTGTGGCAAACCTTGCAGCTTATCATCTTTAACCCCCAACTCAGCATAACATTTATTTACTCATCTATCTATCTATCTATCTATAAAGCTATCTATCGTTTGCTTCATATTATTTTCTTCCCGATCTTTTCTTTTAGTATTTTCTTTTGAATGCATTTTTGTTTGTTTTCCAATGTATTCTTGTATATCAGCCAATCCTATATTTTGCCATATTTTCTTTCAAGGTCTCCTTCTTTATAATATTATATATGTCGGCTTTCTTGCAAGTCTACAGATATCTATCTATATTTTGCATTGGTCTATAAATATGATAAAAACTCTGATTTAATGGTCAAAAAGCAATTTTTTATTAATATTCCTTTCAATACTAAAAATAAGGTACTTAGTAAGGAAGATAAAAACTATCCCATTAAATTTGCAATAAAAAGTTTCCACGTGATGCTGATGAAAACCTTGGAGCAACTTATATTTCACATAAGAAAAATGGTGCAATATCTGAGATCAAAGAGTGGTCAGAGTTACCAAGGGGGGAAAGTGCAAAATATGAATAGATTGTAGGATTAGACATACAGCACTTGATGTATACGTAGAGTCTAAAAGATATCTCTTTTAAAGCCAAAGAACTATATTTCTTTGTTATCCTTTACAGTTTTAAGTGCAATAAATGGATAATTAACCATTCTCATATTGTAGATTTTAAAATTTTCCGTCAGTTTATAGTGGTGTGAGTAATTAAATCAATAATAATAATAATAATAATAATAATAATAATAATAATAATAATAATATTAATAATAATAATATTAATAATAATAATAATAATAATAATAATAATAATAATAAAAATAATAATGATAATAATAATAATAATAATAATAATAATAATAATAATAATAATAATAATAATAATAATAATAATAATAATAATAATAATAATAATAATAATAATAATAATACTAAAAAAAATTCCTTTGTAATCATAGAATAGCTAATAATGCTTGAGGCCCTTTGATAAAGTTGAAAAGTCAAGTGAAGAGAAACTTTTCAATGTAATTTACCGACCAACCCCTCTGAGACTTTCTCATGCAAATTGAGTTACAAAGAAGCTTTATTAATTGGCTGAGTAGCCTCACATTAACGTACCCATGTCTAACTTTTTATTTAATACTGATAACTTAAAAATATTGACTTTATTAAGTTTCCAGTGCAGCTGCTAATTACACCTGGAAAGCCATTGAAAAATTGGTGTATAGGCAAATTTCGAAATAGCATTACCCTTCATCACAATGTTCTTGGAAAAAAAAACATAGCCTTTAATTAGCGATTAACAGTAGTGTAATACAAGCAACTATTTGCTTATTGGCATTCACTTTTCAACGAAGTGGAGAGCCGTCTGAAATATCGACCCTACATATAGAAGGGAAAAGATATGAATAGAAAAGGCTCTTAAATTAATATTCACTGGGGATGAATAAGTCCCAAAACATTAAGCATTTTCTTTTTATGACTGTGACACCAAGACGGGCCAAAAAAAAATTATAAAATTAAACAGCCCTCATCGGGCCTGGTCACGAAGAATACATAAAGTAAAGAGAAACAGAGATGGAGAGTGTAATGACTTGTCAGATGTGAAGGAATAGTAAAAGATGTGTGATGAATATCCAAGAGTGTTTAAGAAGACACAACATAAACCCACTAGTTATTACTGACCATATAATTGTCGCGGCCCGTCACGGTCTGAGGTTAGTAAGATCATGCACTCAGGGTAATGATTATTTTGCCAAAGCAAGTCCTTCGCATGAAGGCAACCTTCCTAGCCCTTGGAAGAAAAGGGAGTCCGTAACGTAAAACCGGAACAAACTAAGTGCCAATTAAATGCCATGCAATACTAAATCTAAACTTTAAAAAAGAATATCGATAGGGAAGCAAAAACGTATTATAGTTCATTTTGCTGACTCTAACAAGCAATTCATCATAGGAGAGAGAGAGTGCCTTCATCTTCAAACTTAACAATTATGGTACAGCTGTCTGATAAAGCTGGAAGTCGATGCAGTATGAAATTGCAATCTTCTCCAATAAAAGTTTTAATGAGGTTCAGTATACTGATATAGCTTTGAAATATAACTAAACACATTATATTGTTCACATTAAAGGTATATTTATTATATAGAGGAAAATTATGCATAAACTAAATGTATATAGGTTATACTGTAAATAAAATTTATCATAGCCACACACAATCCTTTATATGTCATAAAAGGGAAGGTTAGGAATCTCGAGCTTATTTATTAATCATTTGCACACTAATTGTAGACCTCATTAAGGTCTTGATCACGTTCAGTGAAAGCAGATGGTTTTGTTGGCATGTATGGTCTGCAATATATGTATTCACTGACAGACTGGATACATATTAGATGGGACAACTATTGCGAGAACACTGTTAGGTCTCTTCATGAATTTTCATATATTACTCCAAGTCACACACATTAGTTTAAATTAAAATGCGAGTATACTATGACTAAAAGATTTGTGTGCATGTTTGTGTGTGTGCGTGTGTGTTCAGCATTGGTGTATTTAGTCATATTTTCCACTGATATATGAGAAGGAATATAAAATTTCTTGAAATTACGCAAAACCTGAAGAGACAGATTTAACGACCAGATGGTGAAAACATACAATTAGACTTTAAGCAACCAGAAGTGATCCATTTATTACTCTTGTAATGGATATTAAAGAAAAAAAGTAACTGAAAGAAGTAAAATATTGTTGTTGTTTTTTTTGCATTGCATTTGAATTATGTAACAAATTATCCCCTCATACTTCCGAAATTTGCAAAGATGTGGAAAAGTGTAACTGGCGAACTTAATACTTCTCGTTCTTATTTACTGCTTTTTCTGAGGAATGTGACCTCACTCTTGATCAAAAGTAGAACCCCCCCCAAAAAAAAAACAATCTGGTATAAGAACCCAAAAGGTCAGTTCACATCATGTCACCATGGTGTCGCCACCATATTTTTTTACTGATTCAAATGTATGCGTTTATACGTGGCCACGTCACAGGTGGCACTGCCACTTCTAAACGGTTACATTTGAATTAGTGAAAACATATGGTGGCGCCACCATGGTGACGTCGTGTGAAAAGAGTCTAATATGACAGACATTGTGTATAGAACCTTAAGCAAATAAGCCTCTTTGGTAGCCATAAAATTTTATAAAAAAAAAAAATTCTCATTTGCGACGGAGCCTTAAAAAATGCACTTAGGGGACAGAACCCATACAGGTACAAATTAACTTTGGTAAAAGAAACCTAAAATGATAGACACTTTAGCGAAAGAACCCATAAATGATATAACACTTGCTG
>JAXCGZ010010120.1:22500-27500 GCA_037179515.1 Halocaridina rubra | reverse complement strand
ATATATATATATATATATATATATATATATATATATATACATACATGCATGCATACATACATACATACATACATACATACATACATACATACATACATACATACATACATACATACATACATACATACATACATACATACATACATACATACATACATACATACATACATACATACATACATACATACATACATACATACATACATACATACATACATACATACATACATACATACATACATACATACATACATACATACATACATACATACATACATACATACATACATACATACATACATACATACATATAGATATATATATATATATATATATATATATATATATATATATATATATATATATATATATATATATATATATATATATATATATAGATATATATATATATATATATATATATATATATATATATATATATATATATATATATATATATATATATATATATATATATATATATATATATACATACATACATACATACATACATACATACATACATACATACATACATACATACATACATACATACATACATACATACATACATACATACATACATACATACATACATACATACATACATACATACATACATACATACATACATACATACATACATACATACATACATACATACATACATACATACATACATACATACATACATACATACATACATACATACATACATACATACATACATACATACATACATACATACATACATACATACATACATACATACATACATACATACATACATAAGCCGTTTTACCTGATCCTGTGGTTCTATATATTGTTAAAAACAGTATCCTTCCCATTTATATTAACTAGTTAGTTAGTTTGATACACGAAAAAATTGAATAATAAAAGAAAAAAAAATTACCAAATACCCACCTGTCAACAGTACTGAGTTAAGTTGCCAAGTAGTACAGCAGTCCTATTTTCTTCATTTTTTTTTGCTTTTCTTTTAGCTTTCTCGTTTGCTATTTTGTTATTTTGTATATATATTGAGTTAAATGTAAAGTCTAAATCCCGTGATAACATATCTTGGTTAGCAAGTCAGTTTATCAGTTAGGAAGAATATATAACAGAAACAGGTGGGTGCCACCTCGAACACAAATTCGAATTTTCCTTCAGGTTTGACTTTTGTTTTTCTTTTTCTTTTTATACTTAAATTACCATGGTCAAGTTTTTAAGTTAAGATGTGTGTTACCAGAAGGGAGACAAACTGAGTCACTAAATAGCACTTATATGGAGATATAAAAATTCTGTGTGAAGGTAAATTAGAAGTTTTTCTCTTTTCTCTTTTTTTTCCTCTTTCTCGTCTTCTTTCTATATTCTGTGAGAGGGAGAACATAAAAATGAAGCCATCTCTGTCCCAAACCTCTCCCACCCATGGGTCGGGAGAAGGGGTAGTCATCAGAGGACTTAAACAGAGAATCAAGAAGTTAGAGGAAATGGTTACAAGCCTTGATGATAAAATTCGGAATATGGATGGAGAAATGAAAGAGAATGAAACACTCAGAGAACAAATAAGATCTTTGGAGGAAGCAAATAAAGCACAAGGGCAGGAGAGAAAGGAACTAGAAAAAAGAATAAAGAAGCTGGAAGGGGAAAAGAGTCAACTAGAATCTAGAATTTCTAATCAAGAAGATAAAAACAAACAGCTAAATGACAACCTAAAGGAATTAGATGTTAGTTCACTGCTATCTTCTGAGAGAGACGAGATTGCTGCTTGGAATGTTCAGATTAAGGAAAACATTGAACAGTTCAGAAAAGAGTTCCAGGAGCTGAATATGGAAAATGATGCCATGAAAACGTCCTTTGCTGATGCACTAAAGGGGAATGTGGCAGTAAAAGAGGCTGTAAAGGTGGTGGCACTGGAAAACATACAAACAGTTGACTATAAAGAGACAGTAATCGAAAAAATGAAAGACGTTGTGATGGAAAGGGCAAACCCACTCATCAGACAGGCACTTGATAAGGAGAAGACAGTGGTAATCTCAGGCATAAGTGAATCCCAGGAGCCAACATGGCAGGGGAGACTTGAAGAAAATAAAGCTAACGTTGTAGGCCTGATAAGAAAGCTTGGAGTAGTATGTGGTCCTGAGGATATTGTAAACATACACCAACTAGGTAAATATTCGAGGGAAGGAAAGCCGAGACCAACAAAAGTAACCTTTGAGAGAGGGGAGACATGTAGGGAAATATTGTTGAGAAAAAAAAGTCTAAAAGACCTTCAAGAATGCAAAGAAGTGTTCATTAGACGATACAGAACACAGGAAGAGATGGGAAAGATCAAAAACTTGTTGCAAGAGGCAAGAAGGTTAAATGATGAAAGAAATGAAGAAGAGAAGAAAAATTTTCGTTACGGAATACTTCCAGACAAAGGGGAGATAAAGAAGATAATGACAGAAGATCAGGGGATGGGGCCTCATTAAGATTGTTATACACAAATGCTGATGGATTAGCTGGTAAGGCAGTAGAATTAAAAGATAGGATCCACAACAGTAAGGCAGATATAGTAGCAATTACAGAGACTAAGTTGAGTGAGGACATAAACAGTGTCACAGTTTTTCCTAAGGGCTTCAGAATACTAAGGGTCGAAAGATCTGAGAGGACTGGTGGAGGGATAGCACTGCTCATAAGTGAGAGGATTCAAGTTGAAGAGATAAACTTGGCTATAGAAAGTGAGTTCAGGGAATTTCTTGTTGCTCGCATAAATACTGGGTCAGAGAGCATTATAATAACTGTTGTATACAACCCACCAAGGAACCAAAATAGGCTTGAAATTTATGAGGAAAGTCATATAGGTACGATTGAAGTCATAAACTCAGTTGTTAACATTGCGCGGGAGAAAAAATGTAGGATTTTGATTATGGGAGACTTTAATCATAAAGAGATAGATTGGATAAATCTTGACCCACACAGTGGTGAGGACTCCTTTGGGGCAAGATTCCTAGATTGCGTACAAGGGAATTTCCTACACCAACATGTAATGGAACCAACAAGAGCCAGGGGTGGGGATGAGCCATCACTACTTGATCTGGTGTTCACAGATAATGTGTTGGATATTGAAAATATTGAGTATGAACCACCAATTGGAAAGAGTGACCACTGTGTGTTATTGATGGAGTATATCATTGAAGACATTCTTCCTGAGAGTAGAGGCACTGAGGACATGAGGAGGAACTATCAGAAAGGAGATTACATCAAAATGAATGAGCTTTTTGCAGTTATTGACTGGAGAACCTTATTTTACAACAAATCTGTACAAGAAATGTATGACATCTTTTGTGAGAAATATGGGAAGATAGTAGATTGCTGCATACCTGTCACCAAAGTAGGTGTAATTCATGCCAGAGAGAAATGGTTCGATAATGGGTGTAAAAGAGCTAAGGAGTGGAGAGACAAATGCTGGAAAAGGTATAGGAGGAGAAAAAACATAAATGCCTGGCAAACCTACAAAAGAGCAAGAAACGACTACCTAAGTAAAAGGAGAGAGGCAGAGAAAGATTATGAGAGGGACATCACCAGGAAGGCTAAAGAAAATCCCAAGCTTTTCCACAGCTTTATCAGAGGAAAACTGAAGGTAAAAGAACAGGTTTTAAGGCTAAAGAGAGCGGATGGAAGCATCACTGAGACGGACGAAGAGATCTGCAAAGAATTGAACAAGGAGTTTCAGTCAGTATTTACAGTAGAAAATACCCCACCCCCTCAGATTGCAGTGATAGAAGCTCAAGGGCCGGTATTAGAGAACATCAACCTTACAGCCACAGAGGTATGCAAAGCGCTGATGGATTTAGATGTTCATAAAGCTACAGGTCCTGATGACATATCCCCTCATGTGCTTAAAAAATGCGCAAACACAATATCAGTGGCACTAAGTATCATATTTAAGGAGTCATTGGAGTCGGGGGAGATTCCAAGATGCTGGAAACAAGCAAATGTGATACCTATCTTCAAAAAGGGAAGGAGGGATACGGCTCTGAACTATAGACCAGTTTCCTTGACCAGCATAGTTTGCAAACTTATGGAGAAACTACTAAGGAAACATATCTCTCTTCACTTGGAATCCTTCAACTTTTTGTCAGTGAGGCAACATGGCTTCAGAGAAGGAAGATCAACAGTAACAAACTTATTAGAATTTTATGATGAGGTGAGTCAAATCTTACAGGAAAGAGAGGGCTGGGCAGATTGCATATTCCTAGACTTCCAGAAAGCGTTTGACACTGTTCCACATGGGAGACTTATTAGGAAGCTGCAATCAATGGCTAGAATAGGTGGAAATGTCTTGGAATGGATAAAAACTTACTTAGAAGGAAGGGAACAGAGGGTTAGAGTAAGACACTCAGTGTCTGAATGGAGAAGAGTTAGTAGTGGAGTTCCACAGGGTTCAGTTTTAGGGCCACTTTTGTTCCTTGTATATGTAAATGACCTACCAGAGTCTGTAAATTCATTCATGAATATGTTTGCAGATGATGCAAAGATTGTGAAGAAAGTAAAAAACGAGAACAATGGTAGAGAACTTCAGGAGGATCTAAATAATCTGCATGAGTGGTCAGAAAAGTGGCTAATGAAATTCAATACCTCAAAATGTAAGGTAATGAGAATGGGTACAAGTGCAAGAAGGCCCAAGCTTGACTACTCGGTGGCTGGAGTACAACTTCAGGAGACAGAAAATGAGAGAGATCTAGGAGTAAACATATTGGCAGATTTGTCTCCAGAAATACATATAAATGGCGTAGTAAGGGCAGCATATGCATTCTTATCAAATGTAAGGGTAGCCTTCAGGCACATGGACAAGGAAATGTTCAGAAATATTTATGTAACCTATGTGAGGCCAAAACTCGAATATGCAGCCCCCTTTTGGAATCCGCACTTGAAAAAGCACATAGCTAAGCTTGAAAAAGTTCAAAGACATGCCACGAAACTGGTGCCAGAAATACGCAATCTCGGTTATGATGAGA
>JAXCGZ010010120.1:5000-7500 GCA_037179515.1 Halocaridina rubra | reverse complement strand
TCCCTTCCTTCTAAGTAAGTTTTTATCCATTCCAAGACATTTCCACCTATTCTAGCCATTGATTGCAGCTTCCTAATAAGTCTCCCATGTGGAACAGTGTCAAACGCTTTCTGGAAGTCTAGGAATATGCAATCTGCCCAGCCCTCTCTTTCCTGTAAGATTTGGCTTACCTCATCATAAAATTCTAATAAGTTTGTTACTGTTGATCTTCCTTCTCTGAAGCCATGTTGCCTCACTGACAAAAAGTTGAAGGATTCCAAGTGAAGAGAGATATGTTTCCTTAGTAGTTTCTCCATAACTTTGCAAACTATGCTGGTCAAGGAAACTGGTCTATAGTTCAGAGCCGTATCCCTCCTTCCCTTTTTGAAGATAGGTATCACATTTGCTTGTTTCCAGCATCTTGGAATCTCCCCCGACTCCAATGACTCCTTAAATATGATACTTAGTGCCACTGATATTGTGTTTGCGCATTTTTTAAGCACATGAGGGGATATGTCATCAGGACCTGTAGCTTTATGAACATCTAAATCCATCAGCGCTTTGCATACCTCTGTGGCTGTAAGGTTGATGTTCTCTAATACCGGCCCTTGAGCTTCTATCACTGCAATCTGAGGGGGTGGGGTATTTTCTACTGTAAATACTGACTGAAACTCCTTGTTCAATTCTTTGCAGATCTCTTCGTCCGTCTCAGTGATGCTTCCATCCGCTCTCTTTAGCCTTAAAACCTGTTCTTTTACCTTCAGTTTTCCTCTGATAAAGCTGTGGAAAAGCTTGGGATTTTCTTTCGCCTTCCTGGTGATGTCCCTCTCATAATCTTTCTCTGCCTCTCTCCTTTTACTTAGGTAGTCATTTCTTGCTCTTTTGTAGGTTTGCCAGGCATTTATGTTTTTTCTCCTCCTATACCTTTTCCAGCATTTGTCTCTCCACTCCTTAGCTCTTTTACACCCATTATCGAACCATTTCTCTCTGGCATGAATTACACCTACTTTGGTGACAGGTATGCAGCAATCTACAATCTTCCCACATTTCTCACAAAAGATGTCATACATTTCTTGTACAGATTTGTTGTAAAATAAGGTTCTCCAGTCAATAACTGCAAAAAGCTCATTCATTTTGATGTAATCTCCTTTCTGATAGTTCCTCCTCATGTCCTCAGTGCCTCTACTCTCAGGAAGAATGTCTTCAATGATATACTCCATCAACAACACACAGTGGTCACTCTTTCCAATTGGTGGTTCATACTCAATATTTTCAATATCCAACACATTATCTGTGAACACCAGATCAAGTAGTGATGGCTCATCCCCACCCCTGGCTCTTGTTGGTTCCATTACATGTTGGTGTAGGAAATTCCCTTGTACGCAATCTAGGAATCTTGCCCCAAAGGAGTCCTCACCACTGTGTGGGTCAAGATTTATCCAATCTATCTCTTTATGATTAAAGTCTCCCATAATCAAAATCCTACATTTTTTCTCCCGCGCCATGTTAACAACTGAGTTTATGACTTCAATCGTACCTATATGACTTTCCTCATAAACTTCAAGCCTATTTTGGTTCCTTGGTGGGTTGTATACAACAGTTATTATAATGCTCTCTGACCCAGTATTTATGCGAGCAACAAGAAATTCCCTGAACTCACTTTCTATAGCCAAGTTTATCTCTTCAACTTGAATCCTCTCACTTATGAGCAGTGCTATCCCTCCACCAGTCCTCTCAGATCTTTCGACCCTTAGTATTCTGAAGCCCTTAGGAAAAACTGTGACACTGTTTATGTCCTCACTCAACTTAGTCTCTGTAATTGCTACTATATCTGCCTTACTGTTGTGAATCCTATCTTTTAATTCTACTGCCTTACCAGCTAATCCATCAGCATTTGTGTATAACAATCTTAATGAGGCCCCATCCCCTGATCTTCTGTCATTATCTTCTTTATCTCCCCTTTGTCTGGAAGTATTCCGTAACGAAAATTTTTCTTCTCTTCTTCATTTCTTCCATCATTTAACCTTCTTGCCTCTTGCAACAAGTTTTTGATCTTTCCCATCTCTTCCTGTGTTCTGTATCGTCTAATGAACACTTCTTTGCATTCTTGAAGGTCTTTTAGACTTTTTTTTCTCAACAATATTTCCCTACATGTCTCCCCTCTCTCAAAGGTTACTTTTGTTGGTCTCGGCTTTCCTTCCCTCGAATATTTACCTAGTTGGTGTATGTTTACAATATCCTCAGGACCACATACTACTCCAAGCTTTCTTATCAGGTCTACAACCCTAGCTTTATTTTCTTCAAGTCTCCCCTGCCATGTTGGCTCCTGGGATTCACTTATGCCTGAGATTACCACTGTCTTCTCCTTATCAAGTGCCTGTCTGATGAGTGGGTTTGCCCTTTCCATCACAGCGTCTTTCATTTTTTCGATTACTGTCTCTTTATAGTCAACTGTTTGTATGTTTTCCAGTGCCACCACCTTTACAGCCTCTTTTACTGCCACATTCCCCTTTAGTGCATC
>JAXCGZ010010119.1:0-47170 GCA_037179515.1 Halocaridina rubra | reverse complement strand
CACAGCAGTCCCTGCCAGTAAACAGCTTAAACTCTCGGTCTTTCAACCTTGTGAATGCGAAGCCATCGCGTTACCACTGTATTAGTGGATGAGGAAACTGAAACAAACGCTGCAAGACCTTAGAAATGAAAAAATGAAAGTGCAGAGATGAGTTATCCATGAAGAGGATTCTTTGGAATTTGTAAATTATAAAATGCAAGGCATAAGCTAAGGATGATGGGAATGAACAGAGCTGTTTAAGACAACTCTTTTGAGTTGGAAATGAGCAGAGGTAGTGCCATATTCAAATAGAATGCAATAGTTGGATTCACACTACATCACATGTTGAACACCTAGGATATAGTAACATTTTTATGGTGAGCAAATGAGCAATATCACTAAAACGAAGAGGTAGGATTTTTTTATAAGAAAAAAAAAGAATAGAAAAAGGAACAACAGAAATACTTTTAAGAAATGTACATATACATACACACATGCCTCATTCCCCCTTGTAAGGGGGGTGGCCGATCCAAGATATTCACATTCACCACGATCCATATACACCTCAACCACTCATGTTGAAATAAATCTCTGACAATTTTCTGAGACTCTTCCCCTTTAATATAGCATGATAGGTCATTATTCTACATTTCTGTTCATTATAAACATTAATTATATATTTGATTAGTAATCATTTTCCTCTCTGTCGAAAGTTGTCTACTAGAGTTATAAGTCATTTTGATTTCACATGTGTTAATTATAAACCCTTTAGACATTTCGTAAAACATATATATTAATGCAATCTTCTAGAATTAGATGTAAAAAGAAAGCGCTATACAGAGGTACATTCATTACTTTACAAAATTGCTAATAGAAGATTATAAATTAATATGTAAGATATGATATTTTTGTATCTTTGCCTGTGTTAAATTAACTAAAAACAATTTTAAATGTAAGCAAAAAAGAATTCCAAACAACATTTATTCCATTTGTTAATCTAAATGATCTCAAAAGAAGGGACTATAAATAAAAGAAAATGTTGCATAGAAATATGAATAAATCTGCAGAGCTGAATAATATTGTAATTATCACTATTTCAAACGCATTGAAGGGAAAAATATCGCACTAAGCAGAGCATTTTTGAACTGTGTTATACAAAATGAAAATCCCCTAAAACTCTCTTCTCCCTCAACATATCTAGAAAATAAAGCTTTTGATTACCACATTAATATAATCGGCATAGGTCCTGGGTGGAATGCTGTAATTGTCAAAAACTTTATATATATATATATATATATATATATATATATATATATATATATATATATATATATATATATATATATATATATGTTAATATACAGTCTAAAATGTATATCTGTATGTATATGTATGTGTATGTATGCATGTATGTGTATGTGTGTGTATGTATGTATATATGTATGTATATGTATGTATGTGTGTATATGTATATGTATATATATATCTATGTATATGTATGTATATGTGTATATATATATATATATATATATATATATATATATATATATATATATATATATATATATATATATATATATATATATATATATATACATATATGTATATATATATATATATATATATATATATATATATATATATATATATATATATATATATATATATATATATACATATATATATTATATATATATATATATATATATATATATATATATATATATATATATATATGTTAATATACAGTCTAAAATGTATATCTGTATGTATATGTATGTGTATGTATGCATGTATGTGTATGTGTGTGTATGTATGTATATATGTATGTATATGTATGTATGTATGTGTGTATATGTATATTTATATATATATCTATGTATATGTATGTATATGTGTATATGTATATATATATATATATATATATATATATATATATATATATATATATATATATATATATATATATATATATATATATAAATGGATGTATATTTAATTACTATTATTAAGAATCTCTTGTCAATACAATTTAGCCAAGTATGGACTTTAATTCCTTTTGCGGCCTGTTTGTGGGGATTACCGACTAACCCTGGCGCGCATTTAAGATTGATATCTATTAATCCCATGTATAGGACCCCTGGGAGGATCTTTTGTCTCCTTTTCAAGTGTTCTTCTGTTTTGCTAGTTGTATCTCTTAAAAAATAAAGCCACCAAGTCACTCCTTAACGCCTTAATAACTAAACACAACCTGTGCACAGACATTGGCTCCTCCTGCACCTGGTGGAACAAAGCCACCACTGATCCTCAGCGAATCACCCTGCCTAAGAACCTTCGACGAAGCACGGCGGTCAATGTGTACCGTCTGAGACTCGGGTACAAGTGCAGCTGGCGAATAGTGGATGATATCATCAGGGAATGCAAATTTTGCGAGGTAGCCTCACCACATTCACTGCTCCACTACATCCTCGAATGTGATTCCTTTTCAGAAATTGGACGGAAAACTGGTGCCCCCGCAACATCCAGCGAAGATCCAAATGCCGTTCATATTGCTAGCTCCATAATCAGACTAGCAACAAACAACTACATGAACAGTCTACTAAATATCATCAGTCAATACCCTCCACCAAGATAACCATGTAATAACTCTCTCTCACCTCCAAAACAGATGTAAACTAATAATCCTCAACTGAACACTTATGCTTTCCATTATCTTTACAGTTTTGAAAAACCTCACCTGCGGGCCAAAATAGGAAAGTCTGATCACCCTCAAGAGTGAATACCACCAACAATAACAAGATTTCACCCCACCTCCTCACCAAATAGGAAAGCTCATTCGCCCGCAGGAGCGAATACCACCATCAACTAAATCTTACCCCACCTGCGGGCTACAAGGGAAGGTTCGCTCACCCTCAAGGGAAAAAATCAAAGAAAAAAAATCTCTTACCAATGTACTTTGAAAAGGAGACCAGTTCAGGTTACGAAATTAATAAGTATTTTTTATATATATATTTTCGTTGTTTTATTTATTGGGCCTCTCTCTCTCTCTCTCTCTCTCTCTCTCTCTCTCTCTCTCTCTCTCTCTCTCTCTCTCTCTCTCTCTCTCTCTCTCTCTCTCTCTCTCTCTCTTATATATATATATATATATATATATATATATATATATATATATATATATATATATATATATATATATATATATATATATATGAAGGCTTTCGATTGGAAAAATATGTACTGAGCCGTCTTGATGTGTAGCTTCCTTACAACCTTTTCCAGGCTTTGCAGCCTTGAACAGCTCGCATCCGAAGAAGAAGTCTTCGATAATCCAAAATCCGAGAATCATTTCTGGAAAGACCTAATTACCTCAATAGAAGATGCTTCTCTCTACTCTTGTCTCCATCGTTGATATCAATACATAGTACGCATATCTTCAAGACTTGTGTAACGTTTGCTGTCCTCACTGGTGTCATTAATATTCAATAAATGTACGATGATTCTTTCTCGGTTTTATATATCCAGATTCCTCGGAAGAGCACCGAGGAACATACCACCTGAAGACTTACTCTTGGGGGAAATAATCGTCTTCTCTGGATGCGGAAGCAGAACTTCATAACCATCGTCTTTTTCGAGAAAGATCCTATTCTTTAGATTTTGTTTGACTGCCGGATTTGAAATGGTTGCAGCCTACGAGAACTCACAAAGCGAGAAACTAGTTTTCGAGAAACCTATATCGTACCTGCTCTCCAAAGTGGATATTGGGAAAACAGTATTTGATCGATGTGTGTAAAATTTGCAAGGAAACACAGTGCACTAAGGAACCCACCTTGGAAGGAACTAAGGAACCAACCTAAGGATGCACCATGGAACACACGTAGGAAGGAACCATGGAGCCCACTTACAAGGGAACCACAGCTTCCACCCAAGAGGGAACCACACGTCGCATGGCCAGCCCTTTCCCGGAGGGCGCCTCGGAGCTAGCCATAGCCCCCTCCCGGAGGGCGCCTCGGGCAAAGCCACCTCCCGGAGGGCGCCTGGGGGCAAAGCCCCCTCCCGGAGGCCGCCTCGGGGGCAAAGCCCCCTCCCGGAGGGCGCCTCGGGCAAAGCCCCCTCCCGGAGGGCGCCTCAGGGCAAAGCCCCCTCCCAGAGGGCGCCTCGGGGCAAAGCCCCCTCCCGGAGGGCGCCTCGGGGCAAAGCCCCCTCCCGGAGGGCGCCTCGGGGCAAAGCCCCTTCCCGGAGGGCGCCTCGGGGGCAAAAGCCTCCTCCCGGTGGGCGCCTCGGGGGCAAAGCCCCCTCCCGGAGGGCGCCTAGGGGGCAAAGCCCCCTCCCGGAGGGCGCCTCGGGGGCAAAGCCCCCTCCCGGAGGGCGCCTCGGGGGCAAAGCCCCCTCCCGGAGGGCACCTCGGGGGCAAAGCCCTCTCACGGAGGGCGCCTCGGGGGCAAAGCCCCCTCCCGGAGGGTGCCTCGGGGGTAAAGCCCCCTCCCGGAGGGCGCCTGGGAGCAAAGCCCCCTCCCAGAGGGCGCCTCGGGCAAAGCCCCCTCCCGGAGGGCGCCTGGAGGCAAAGCCCCCTCCCGGAGGGCGCCTCGGGGGCAAAGCCCCCTCCCGGAGGGCGCCTGGGGGCAAAGCCCCCACCCGGAGGGCGCCTCGGGGCAAAGCCCCCTCCCGGAGGGCGCCTCGGGGCAAATCCCCCTCCCGGAGGGCACCTCGAGGCAAAGCCCCCTCCCGGAGGGCACCTCGGGGCAAAGCCCACCCCGGAGGGCGCCTAGGGGCTAAGCCCCCCCGGAGGGCGCCTCGGGGCAAAGCCCCCTCCCGGATGGCGCCTCGGGGCAAAGCCTCCTCCCGGAGGGCGCCTCGGGGCAAAGTCCCCACCCAGAGGGCGCCTCGGGGGCAATGCCCCCTCCCGGAGGGCGCCTCTGGGGCAAAGCCCCCTCCCGGAGGGCGCCTAGGGGCAAAGCCCCCTCCCGGAGGGCGCCTCGGGGCAAAGCCCCCTCACGGAGGGCGCCTCGGGGGCAAAGCCCCCTCCCGGAGGGCGCCTCGGGGGCAAAGACCCCTCACGGAGGGCGCCTCGGGGGCAAAACCCCCTCCCGGAGGGCGCCTGGGGGCAAAGCCCCAACCCGGAGGGCGCCTCGGGGCAAAGCCCCCACCCGGAGGGCGCCTCGGGGCAAATCCCCTTCCCGGAGGGCACCTCGAGGCAAAGCCCCCTCCCGGAGGGCACCTCGGGGCAAAGCCCACCCCGGAGGGCGCCTAAGGGCTAAGCCCCCCCCCCCCGGAGGGCGCCTCGGGGCTAAGCCCCCCCCCGGAGGGCGCCTCGGGGCAAAGCCCCCTCCCGGAGGGCGCCTCGGGGCTGAGCCCCCGCCCGGATGGCGCCTCGGGGGCAAAGCCTCCTCCCGGAGGGCGCCTCGGGGCAAATCCCCACCCGGAGGGCGCCTCGGGGGCAATGCCCCCTCCCGGAGGGCGCCTCTGGGGCAAAGCCCTCTCCCGGAGAGCGCCTCGGGGCAAAGCTCCCTCCCGGAGGGCGCCTCGAAGCAAAGCCCCCTCCCGGAGGGCGCCTCGGGGGCAAAGCCTACTCCCGGAGGGCACCTCGGGGGCAAAGCCCCCACCCGGAGGGCGCCTCTGGGGCAAAGCCCCCTCCCGGAGGGCGCCTCGGGGCAAAGCCCCCTCCCGGAGGGCGCCTCGGGGCAAAGCCCCCTCCCGGAGGGCGCCTCAGGGCAAAGCCTCCTCCCGGTGGGCGCCTCGGGGGCAAAGCCCCCTCCCGGTGGGCGCCTCGGGGGCAAAGCCCCCTCCCGGAGGGCGCCTCGGGGGCAAAGCCCCCTCCCGGAGGGCGCCTAGGGGCAAAGCCCCCTCCCGGAGGGCGCCTCGGGGCAAAGCCCCCACCCGGAGGGCGCCTCGGGGCAAATCCCCTTCCCGGAGGGCACCTCGAGGCAAAGCCCCCTCCCGGAGGGCACCTCGGGGCAAAGCCCACCCCGGAGGGCGCCTAGGGGCTAAGCCCCCCCCCGGAGGGCGCCTAGGGGCTAAGCCCCCCCCCCGGAGGGCGCCTCGGGGCTAAGCCCCCCCCCGGAGGGCGCCTCGGGGCAAAGCCCCCTCCCGGAGGGCGCCTCGGGGCTGAGCCCCCACCCGGATGGCGCCTCGGGGGCAAAGCCTCCTCCCGGAGGACGCCTCGGGGCAAATCCCCACCCGGAGATCGCCTCGGGGGCAATGCCCCCTCCCGGAGGGCGCCTCTGGGGCAAAGCCCTCTCCCGGAGGGCGCCTGGGGGCAAAGCCCCCTCCCGGAGAGCGCCTCGGGGCAAAGCTCCCTCCCGGAGGGCGCCTCGAAGCAAAGCCCCCTCCCGGAGGGCGCCTCGGGGGCGAAGCCTACTCCCGGAGGGCACCTCGGGGGCAAAACCCCCACCCGGAGGGCGCCTCTGGGGCAAAGCCCCCTCCCGGAGGGCGCCTCGGGGCAAAGCCCCCTCCCGGAGGGCGCCTCGGGGGCAAAGCCCCCTCCCGGTGGGCGCCTCGGGGGCAAAGCCCCCTCCCGGAGGGCGCCTCGGGGGCAAAGCCCCCTCCCGGAGGGCGCCTCGGGGGCAAAGCCCCCTCCCGGAGGGCGCCTCGGGGGCAAAGCCCCCTCCCGGAGGGCGCCTCGGGGGCAAAGCCCCCTCACCGAGGGCGCCTCGGGGGCAAAGCCCCCTCCCGGAGGGTGCCTCGGGGGCAAAGCCCCCTCCAGGAGGGCGCCTGGGGGCAAAGCCGCCTCCCGGAGGGCGCCTGGGAGCAAAGCCCCATCCCAGAGGGCGCCTCGGGCAAAGCCCCCTCCCGGAGGGCGCCTGGGGGCAAAGCCACCACCCGGAGGGCGCCTCGGGGCAAAGCCCCGACCCGGAGGGCGCCTCGGGGCAAATCCCCCTCCCGGAGGGCACCTCGAGGCAAAGCCCCCTCCCGGAAGGCACCTCGGGGCAAAGCCCACCCCGGAGGGCGCCTAGGGGCTAAGCCCCCCCCGGAGGGCGCCTCGGGGCTATGCCCCCCCCCGGAGGGCGCCTCGGGGCAAAGCCCCCTCCCGGAGGGCGCCTCGGGGCAAAGCCCCCGCCCGGATGGCGCCTCCGGGCAAAGCCTCCTCCCGGAGGGCGCCTCGGGGCAAATCCCCACCCGGAGGGCGCCTCGGGGGCAATGCCCCCTCCCGGAGGGCACCTCTGGGGCAAAGCCCTCTCCCGGAGGGCGCCTGGGGGCAAAGCCCCCTCCCGGAGAGCGCCTCGGGGCAAAGCTCCCTCCCGGAGGGCGCCTCGAAGCAAAGCCCCCTCCCGGAGGGCGCCTCGGGGGCAAAGCCTCCTCCCGGAGGGCACCTCGGGGGCAAAGCCCCCACCCGGAGGGCGCCTCTGGGGCAAAGCCCCCTCCCGGAGGGCGCCTGGGGGCAAAGCCCCCTCCCGGAGGGCGCCTCGGGGCAAAGCCCCCTCCCGGAGGGCGCCTCAGGGCAAAGCCCCCTCCCGGAGGGCGCCTCAGGGCAAAGCCTCCTCCCGGTGGGCGCCTCGGGGGCAAAGCCCCCTCCCGGAGGGCGCCTCGGGGGCAAAGCCCCCTCCCGGAGGGCGCCTCGGGGGCAAAGCCCCCTCCCGGAGGGCGCCTCGGGGGCAAAGCCCCCTCCCGGAGGGCGCCTCGGGGGCAAAGCCCCCTCACGGAGGGCGCCTCGGGGGCAAAGCCCCCTCCCGGAGGGTGCCTCGGGGGCAAAGCCCCCTCCAGGAGGGCGCCTGGGGGCAAAGCCGCCTCCCGGAGGGCGCCTGGGAGCAAAGCCCCATCCCAGAGGGCGCCTCGGGCAAAGCCCCCTCCCGGAGGGCGCCTGGAGGCAAAGCCCCCTCCCGGAGGGCGCCTCGGGGGCAAAGCCCCCTCCCGGAGGGTGCCTGGGGGCAAAGCCCCCACCCGGAGGGCGCCTCGGGGCAAAGCCCCGACCCGGAGGGCGCCTCGGGGCAAATCCCCCTCCAGGAGGGCACCTCGAGGCAAAGCCCCCTCCCGGAAGGCACCTCGGGGCAAAGCCCACCCCGGAGGGCGCCTAGGGGCTAAGCCTCCCCGGAGGGCGCCTCGGGGCAAAGCCCCCTCCCGGAGGGCACCTCGGGGCAAAGCCCCCTCCCGGATGGCGCCTCGGGGCAAAGCCTCCTCCCGGAAGGCGCCTCGGGGCAAAGTCCCCACCCGGAGGGCGCCTCGGGGGCAATGCCCCCTCCCGGAGGGCGCCTCTGGGGCAAAGCCCCCTCCCGGAGGGCACCTGGGGGCAAAGCCCCCTCCCGGAGAGCGCCTCGGGGCAAAGCTCCCTCCCGGAGGGCGCCTCGGGGCAAAGCCCCCTCCCGGAGGGCGCCTCGGGGGCAAAGCCCCCTCACGGAGGGCGCCTCGGGGGCAAAGCCCCCTCCCGGAGGGCGCCTGGGGGCAAAGCCGCCTCCCGGAGGGCGCCTGGGGGCAAAGCCCCATCCCAGAGGGCGCCTCGGGCAAAGCCCCCTCCCGGAGGGCGCCTGGAGGCAAAGCCCCCTCCCGGAGGGCGCCTCGGGGGCAAAGCCCCCTCCCGGAATGCGCCTGGGGGCAAAGCCCCAACCCGGAGGGCGCCTCGGGGCAAAGCCCCCACCCGGAGGGCGCCTCGGGGCAAATCCCCTTCCCGGAGGGCACCTCGAGGCAAAGCCCCCTCCCGGAGGGCACCTCGGGGCAAAGCCCACCCCGGAGGGCGCCTAGGGGCTAAGTCCCCCCCCCGGAGGGCGCCTCGGGGCAAAGCCCCCTCCCGGAGGGCGCCTCGGGGCAAAGCCCCCTCCCGGATGGCGCCTCCGGGCAAAGCCTCCTCCCGGAGGGCGCCTCGGGGCAAAGTCCCCACCCGGAGGGCGCCTCGGGGGCAATGCCCCCTCCCGGAGGGTGCCTCTGGGGCAAAGCCCCCTCCCGGAGGGCGCCTGGGGGCAAAGCCCCCTCCCGGAGAGCGCCTCGGGGCAAAGCTCCCTCCCGGAGGGCGCCTCGGGGCAAAGCCCCCTCCCGGAGGGCGCCTCGGGGGCAAATCCCCCTCCCGGAGGGCGCCTCGGGGGCAAAGCCTCCACCCGGAGGGCGCCTCTGGGGCAAAGCCCCCTCCCGGAGGGCGCCTGGGGGCAAAGCCCCCTCCCGGAGGGCGCCTCGGTCAAAGCCCCCTCCCGGAGGGCGTCTCGGGGCAAAGCCCCCACCCGGAGGGCGCCTCGGGGCAAAGCCCCCATCCGGAGGGCGCCTCGGGGCAAATCCCCCACCCGGAGGGCGCCTCGGGGCAAATCCCCCTCCCGGAGGGCGCCTCGGGGCAAATCCCCCTCCCGGAGGGCGCCTCGGGGCAAATCCCCCTCCCGGAGGGCGCCTCGGGGCAAATCCCCCCCCAGAGGGCACCTCGGGGCAAAGCCCCCTCCCGGAGGCCGTGCCTCGGGGCAAAGCCCACCCCGGAGGGCGCCTTTGGGCTAAGCCCCACCGGAGGGCGCCTAGGGGCTAAGCCCCCCCGGAGTGCGCCTCGGGGCTAAGCCCCCTCCCGGAGGGCGCCTCGGGGCAAAGCCCCCTCCCGGATGGCGCCTCGGTGCAAACTCCCCACCAGGAGGGCGCCTCGGGGGCAAAGCCCCCTCCCAGAGGACGCCTCTGGGGCAAAGCCCCCTACCGGAGGGCGCCTGGGGTCAAAGCCCCCTCCCGGAGGGCGCCTCGGGGGCAAAGCCAACTCCCGGAGAGCGCCTGGGGGCAAAGCCCCCACCCGGAGGGCGCCTGAGGGCAAAGCCCCCTCCCGGAGGGCGCCTCGGGGGCAAAGCCCCCACCCGGAGGGCACCTGAGGGCAAAGCCCCCTCCCGTAGGGCACCTCGGGGGCAAAGCCCCCTCCCGGAGGGCGCCTCGGGGGCAAAGCCACCTCCCGGAGGGCGCCTCGGGGCTAAGCCCCCTCCCGGAGGGTGCCTCGTGGCCAGTCCCCTTCCGGAGGGCGGGTAGGGGCCCGCCACCTCCCGGAGGGTGGCTAGGGGCCAGCCCCCTCTCGGAGGGTGCCTCGGGGCAAGCCCCCTCTCGGAGGACGCCTCGAAGCTAGCCCCCTCTTGAAGGGCGCCTCGGGGCTAGTCCCCTCCCGGAGGGCGCCTCGGGGCTAGTCCCCTCCCGGAGGACGCCTCGGGGCTAGCCCCCTCCCGGAGGGCGCCTCGTGGCCAGCCCCCTTCCGGAGGGCGGCTAGGGGCCAGCCCCCTCTCGGAGGGCGCCTCAGGGCTAGCCCCCTCCAGGAGGGCGTCTCGGGGCTAGCCCCCTCCCGGAGGGCGCCTCGGGGCTAGCCACCTCCCAGAGGGTGCCTGGGTGCTAGCCCCCTCCCGGATTGCGCCTCGGGGCTAGCCCCCTCAGCGATTGCACCTTGGGGATATCCCCTTCCCGGAGGGCCCCTCGGGGCTAGCCCCCTCCCGGAGGGCGCCTCGGGGCTAGCCCCCTCAGCGAGGGCGCCTCGGGGCTAGCCTCCTCCCGGAGGGCGCCTCGGGGTTAGCCCCCTCCCGGAGGGCGCCTTGGGGCTAGCCCCCTCCAGGAGGGCGCCTTGGACCTAGCCCCCCTCCCGGAGGATGCCTCGGAGCTAGCCCCCTCCCGGAGGGCGCCTCTGGGCAAAGCCCACTCACGGAGGGCACCTCAGGGCTAGCCCCCTCCCGGAGGGTGCCTTGGGGCTAGCCCCCTCCCGGAGGGTGCCTTGGGGCTAGCCCCGTCCAGGAGGGCGCCTCGGGGCAAAGCCCCCACCCGGAGGACACCTCGGGGCTAGCTCCTTCTAGGAGGGCGCCTCGGGGTTATCCCCCTCCCGGAGGGCGCCTCGGGGCTAGCCCCCTCCCGGAGGGCGCCTGGGGGATAGCCCCCTCCCGGAGGGCGCCTCGGGGCTAGCCCCCTCCCGGAGGGTGCCTTGGACCTAGCCCCCCTCCCGGAGGATGCCTCGGAGCTAGCCCCCTCCCGGAGGGCGCCTCTGGGCAAAGCCCACTCACGGAGGGCACCTCAGGGCTAGCCCCCTCCCGGAGGGTGCCTTGGGGCTAGCCCCCTCCCGGAGGGTGCCTTGGGGCTAGCCCCGTCCAGGAGGGCGCCTCGGGGCAAAGCCCCCACCCGGAGGACACCTCGGGGCTAGCCCCTTCTAGGAGGGCACCTCGGGGTTATCCCCCTCCCGGAGGGCGCCTCGGGGCTAGCCCCCTCCCAGAGGGCGCCTCGGGGTTAGCCCCCTCCCGGAGGGCGCCTCGGGGCTAGCCCCCTCCCGGAGGGCGCCTCGGGGCTAGCCCCCTCCCGGAGGGCGCCTCGGGGCTAGCCCCCTACCGGAGAGCGCCTTGGGGCTAGCCCCCTACAGGAGGGCGCCTTGGAGCTAGCCCCCTCCCGGAGTGTGCCTCGGAGCTAGCCCCCTCCCGGAGGGCGCCTCGGGGCAAATCCCACACCCGGAGGGCGCCCCGTGGCAAAGCCCCCTCCCGGAGGGCGCCTCGGGGCAAAGCCCCCTCCCGGAGGGCGCCTCGGGGCAAAGCCCCCTCACGGAGGACGCCTCGGGGCTAGCCCCCTCCCGGAGGGCGGCTAGGGGCTATCCCCCTCCCGGAGGGTGGCTAGGGGCCAGCTTCCTCTCGGAGGGCTCGGAGGGGCCAGCCCCCTCTTGGAGGACGCCTCGGAGCTAGCCCCCTCCCGGAGGGCGCCTCGGGGCTAGTCCCCTCCAGGAGGACGCCTCGGGGCTAGCCCCCTCCCGGAGGGCGCCTCGTGGCCAGCCCCCTTCCGGAGGGCGGCTAGGGGCCAGCCCCCTCTCGGAGGGCGCCTCAGGGCTAGCCCCCTCCAGGAGGGCGTCTCGGGGCTAGCCCCCTCCCGGAGGGCGCCTCGGGGCTAGCCACCTCCCAGAGGGTGCCTGGGTGCTAGCCCCCTCCCGGATTGCGCCTCGGGGCTAGCCCCCTCAGCGATTGCACCTTGGGGATATCCCCTTCCCGGAGGGCGCCTCGGGGCTAGCCCCCTCCCGGAGGGCGCCTCGGGGCTAGCCCCCTCAGCGAGGGCGCCTCGGGGCTAGCCTCCTCCCGGAGGGCGCCTCGGGGTTAGCCCCCTCCCGGAGGGCGCCTTGGGGCTAGCCCCCTCCAGGAGGGCGCCTTGGACCTAGCCCCCCTCCCGGAGGATGCCTCGGAGCTAGCCCCCTCCCGGAGGGCGCCTCTGGGCAAAGCCCACTCACGGAGGGCACCTCAGGGCTAGCCCCCTCCCGGAGGGTGCCTTGGGGCTAGCCCCCTCCCGGAGGGTGCCTTGGGGCTAGCCCCGTCCAGGAGGGCGCCTCGGGGCAAAGCCCCCACCCGGAGGACACCTCGGGGCTAGCTACTTCTAGGAGGGCGCCTCGGGGTTATCCCCCTCCCGGAGGGCGCCTCGGGGCTAGCCCCCTCCCGGAGGGCGCCTGGGGGATAGCCCCCTCCCGGAGGGCGCCTCGGGGCTAGCCCCCTCCCGGAGGGCGCCTTGGACCTAGCCCCCCTCCCGGAGGATGCCTCGGAGCTAGCCCCCTCCCGGAGGGCGCCTCTGGGCAAAGCCCACTCACGGAGGGCACCTCAGGGCTAGCCCCCTCCCGGAGGGTGCCTTGGGGCTAGCCCCCTTCCGGAGGGTGCCTTGGGGCTAGCCCCGTCCAGGAGGGCGCCTCGGGGCAAAGCCCCCACCCGGAGGACACCTCGGGGCTAGCCCCTTCTAGGAGGGCGCCTCGGGGTTATCCCCCTCCCGGAGGGCGCCTCGGGGCTAGCCCCCTCCCAGAGGGCGCCTCGGGGTTAGCCCCCTCCCGGAGGGCGCCTCGGGGCTAGCCCCCTCCCGGAGGGCGCCTCGGGGCTAGCCCCCTCCCGGAGGGCGCCTCGGGGCTAGCCCCCTACCGGAGAGCGCCTTGGGGCTAGCCCCCTACAGGAGGGCGCCTTGGAGCTAGCCCCCTCCCGGAGTGTGCCTCGGAGCTAGCCCCCTCCCGGAGGGCGCCTCGGGGCAAATCCCACACCCGGAGGGCGCCCCGTGGCAAAGCCCCCTCCCGGAGGGCGCCTCGGGGCAAAGCCCCCTCCCGGAGGGCGCCTCGGGGCAAAGCCCCCTCACGGAGGACGCCTCGGGGCTAGCCCCCTCCCGGAGGGCGGCTAGGGGCTATCCCCCTCCCGGAGGGTGGCTAGGGGCCAGCTTCCTCTCGGAGGGCTCGGAGGGGCCAGCCCCCTCTTGGAGGACGCCTCGGAGCTAGCCCCCTCCCGGAGGGCGCCTCGGGGCTAGTCCCCTCCAGGAGGACGCCTCGGGGCTAGCCCCCTCCCGGAGGGCGCCTCGTGGCCAGCCCCCTTCCGGAGGGCGGCTAGGGGCCAGCCCCCTCTCGGAGGGCGCCTCAGGGCTAGCCCCCTCCAGGAGGGCGTCTCGGGGCTAGCCCCCTCCCGGAGGGCGCCTCGGGGCTAGCCACCTCCCAGAGGGTGCCTGGGTGCTAGCCCCCTCCCGGATTGCGCCTCGGGGCTAGCCCCCTCAGCGATTGCACCTTGGGGATATCCCCTTCCCGGAGGGCGCCTCGGGGCTAGCCCCCTCCCGGAGGGCGCCTCGGGGCTAGCCCCCTCAGCGAGGGCGCCTCGGGGCTAGCCTCCTCCCGGAGGGCGCCTCGGGGTTAGCCCCCTCCCGGAGGGCGCCTTGGGGCTAGCCCCCTCCAGGAGGGCGCCTTGGACCTAGCCCCCCTCCCGGAGGATGCCTCGGAGCTAGCCCCCTCCCGGAGGGCGCCTCTGGGCAAAGCCCACTCACGGAGGGCACCTCAGGGCTAGCCCCCTCCCGGAGGGTGCCTTGGGGCTAGCCCCCTCCCGGAGGGTGCCTTGGGGCTAGCCCCGTCCAGGAGGGCGCCTCGGGGCAAAGCCCCCACCCGGAGGACACCTCGGGGCTAGCTACTTCTAGGAGGGCGCCTCGGGGTTATCCCCCTCCCGGAGGGCGCCTCGGGGCTAGCCCCCTCCCGGAGGGCGCCTGGGGGATAGCCCCCTCCCGGAGGGCGCCTCGGGGCTAGCCCCCTCCCGGAGGGCGCCTTGGACCTAGCCCCCCTCCCGGAGGATGCCTCGGAGCTAGCCCCCTCCCGGAGGGCGCCTCTGGGCAAAGCCCACTCACGGAGGGCACCTCAGGGCTAGCCCCCTCCCGGAGGGTGCCTTGGGGCTAGCCCCCTTCCGGAGGGTGCCTTGGGGCTAGCCCCGTCCAGGAGGGCGCCTCGGGGCAAAGCCCCCACCCGGAGGACACCTCGGGGCTAGCCCCTTCTAGGAGGGCGCCTCGGGGTTATCCCCCTTCCGGAGGGCGCCTCGGGGCTAGCCCCCTCCCGGAGGGCGCCTCGGGGTTAGCCCCCTCCTGGAGGGCGCCTCGGGGCTAGCCCCCTCCCGGAGGGCGCCTCGGGGCTAGCCCCCTCCCGGAGGGCGCCTCGGGGCTAGCCCCATACCGGAGGGCGCCTTGGGGCTAGCCCCCTACAGGAGGGCGCCTTGGAGCTAGCCCCCTCCCGGAGGGTGCCTCGGAGCTAGCCCCCTCCCGGAGGGCGCCTCGGGGCAAATCCCACACCCGGAGGGCGCCCCGTGGCAAAGCCCCCTCCCGGAGGGCGCCTCGGGGCCAAGCCCCCTCCCGGAGGGCGCCTCGGGGCAAAGCCCCCTCACGGAGGACGCCTCGGGGCTAGCCCCCTCCCGGAGGGCGGCTAGGGGCTAGCCCCCTCCCGGAGGGTGGCTAGGGGCCAGCTTCCTCTCGGAGGGCTCGGAGGGGCCAGCCCCCTCTTGGAGGACGCCTCGGAGCTAGCCCCCTCCCGGAGGGCGCCTCGGGGCTAGCCCCCTCCCGGAGGGCTCCTCGGGGCTAGCCCCCTCCCGGAGGGCGCCTCGGGGCTAGCCCCCTCCCGGAGGGCGCCTCGGGGCTAGCCCCCTCCCGGAGGGCGCCTCGAGGCTAGCCCCCTCCCGGAGGGCGCCTCGGGGCTAGCCCCCTCCCGGAGGGCGCCTTGGGGCTAGCCCCCTCCCAGAGGGCGCCTCGGGGCTAGCCCCCTCCCGGAGGGCGCCTCGGGGCTAGCCTCCTCCCGGAGGGCGCCTCGGGGCTAGCCCCCTCCCGGAGGGCGCCTCGGGGCTAGCCCCCTCCCGGAGGGCGCCTCGGGGCTAGCCCCCTCCCGGAGGGCGCCTTGGGGCTAGCCCCCTCCCAGAGGGCGCCTCGGGGCTAGCCCCCTCGCGGAGGGCGCCTCGGGGCTAGCCTCCTCCCGGAGGGCGCCTCGGGGCTAGCCCCCTCCCGGAGGGCGCCTCGGGGCTAGCCCCCTCCCGGAGGGCGCCTCGGGGCTAGCCCCCTCCCGGAGGGCGCCTCGGGGCTAGCCCCCTCCCGGAGGGTGCCTCGGGGCTATCCCCCTCCCGGAGGGTGCCTCGGGGCTAGCCCCCTCCCGGAGGGCGCCTCGGGGCTAGCCCCCTCCCGGAGGGCGCCTCGGGGCTAGCCCCCTCCCGGATGGCACCTTGGGGCTAGCCCCCTCCAGGAGGGCGCCTCGGGGCTAGCCCCCTCCCGGAGGGCGCCTCGGGGCTAGCCCTCTCCCGGAGGGTGCCTCGGGGCTAGCCCCCTCCCGGAGGGCGCCTCGGGGCTGGCCCCCTCCCGGAGGGCGCCTCGGGGCTGGCCCCCTCCCGGAGGGCGCCTCGGGGCTAGCCTCCTCCCGGAGGGCGCCTCGGGGCTAGCCCCCTCCCGGAGGGCGCCTCGGGGCTAGCCCCCTCCCGGAGGGTGCCTCGGGCCTAGCCCCCTCCCGGAGGGCGCCTCGGGGCTAGCCCCCTCCCGGAGGGTGCCTCGGGGCTAGCCCCCTCCCGGAGGGCGCCTCGGGGCAAGCCCTCTCCCGGAGGGCACCTCAGGGCTAGCCCCCACCCGGAGGGCGCCTAGGGAGTAGCCCCCTCCCGGAGAGAACAATGGTAGAGGACTTCAGGAGGATCTAAATAATCTGCACGAGTAGTCAGAAAAGTGGCTAATGAAATTCAATACTTCAAAATGTAATGTAATGAGAATGGGTACAAGTGCAAGAAGGCCCAAGCTTTACTACTCGATGGCTGGACTACAACTTCAAGAGACAGAAAATGAGAGAGATCTAGGAGTAAACATACTGGCAGATTTGTCTCCAGAAATACATATAAATGGCATAGTAAGGGCAGCATATGCATTCTTATCCTTCCGGAGGGCGGCTAGGGGCCAGCCCCCTCTCGGAGGGCGGCTAGGGGCCAGCCCCCTCCCGGAGGGCGCCTGGGGGCAAAGCGCCCTCCCGGAGGACGCCTGGGGGCAAAGCCCCCTCCCGGAGGACGTCACGGGGCAAAGCCCCCTCCCGGAGGGCGCCTCGGGGCTAGCCCCCTCCCGGAGGGCGCTTCGGGGCTAGCCCCCTCCCGGAGGGCGCCTCGGGGCCAGCCCCCTTCCAGAGGGCGGCTAGGGGCCAGCCCCCTTCCGGAGGACGCCTCGGGGCAAAGCCCCCTCCTGGAGGGCGCCTCGGGGCAAAGTCCCCTCCCGGAGGGAGCTTCGGGGCAAAGCCCCCTCCCGGATTGCGCCTGGGGGCAAAGCGCCCTCCCGGAGGGCACCTGGGGGCAAAGCCCCCTCACGGAGGACGTCACGGGGCAAAGCCCCCTCCCAGAGGGCGCCTCGGGGCTAGCCCCCTCCCGGAGGGCGCTTCGGGGCTAGCCCCCTCCCGGAGGGCGCCTCGGGGCCAGCCCCCTTCCAGAGGGCGGCTAGGGGCCAGCCCCCTCCCGGAGGGTGGCTAGGGGCCAGCCCCCTTTCGGAGGGCGCCTCGGGGCTAGCCCCCTTTTGGAGTGCGCCTCGGGGCTAGTTCCCTCCCGGAGAGAACAATGGTAGAGGATTTCAGGAGGATCTAAATAATCTGCATGAGTTTTCAGAAAAGTGGCTAATGAAATTCAATACTTCAAAATGTAAGGTAATGAGAATGGGTACAAGTGCAAGAAGGCCCAAGCTTGACTACTCGGTGGCTGGAGTACAACTTCAAGAGACAGAAAATGAGAGAGATCTAGGAGTAAACATACTGGCAGATTTGTCTCCAGAAATACATATAAATGGCATAGTTAGGGCAGCATATGCATTCTTATCAAATGTAAGGGTAGCCTTCAGGCACATGGACAAGGAAATGTTCAGAAATATTTATGTAACCTATGTGAGGCCAAAACTCGATTATGCAGCCCCCTTTTGGAATCCGCAATTGAAAAAGCACATAGCCAAGCCTCGGGGCTAGCCCCCTCCCGGAGGTCGCCTAGGGGCTAGCCCCCTCCCGGAGGGCGCCTCGGGGCTAGCCCCCTCCCGGAGGGCGCCTCGGGGCTAGACCCCTCCCGGAGGGCGCCTTGGGGATAGCCCCCTCTCGGAGGGCGCCTCGGGGTTAGCCCCCTCCCGGAGGGCGCCCCGGGGCTAGCTCCCTCCAGGAGGGCGCCTCGGGGCTAGTCCCCTCCCGGAGGACGCCTCGGGGCCAGCCCCCTTCCGGAGGGCGGCTAGGGGCCAGCCCCTTCTCGGAGGGCGCCTCGGCGCCAGCCCCCTCCCGGAGGGCGCCTCGGGGCTAGCCCCCTCCCGGAGGGCGCCTCGGGGCTAGCCACCTCCCGGAGGGTGCCTCGGGGCTAGCCCCCTCCCTGATGGCGCCTCGGGGCTAGCCCCCTCCTGGAGGGCGCCTCGGGGCTAGCCCCCTCCCGGAGGGTGCCTCGGGGCTAGCCCCCTCCCGGAGGGCGCCTCGGGGCTAGCCCCCTCCCGGAGGGCGCCTCGGAACTAGCCACCTCCCGGAGGGCGCCTCGGGGCTAGCCCCCTCCCGGAGGGCGCCTCGGGGCTAGCCCCCTCCCGGAGAGCGCCTAGGGGCTAGCCCTCTCACGGAGGGCGCCTAGGGGCTAGCCCCCTCCCGGAGGGCGCCTCGGGGCTAGCCCCCTCCCGGAGGGCGCCTCGGGGCTAGCCCCCTCCCGGAGGCCGCCTCGGGGCTAGCCCCCTCACGGAGGACGCCTCGGGGCCAGCCCCCTTCCAGAGGGCGGCTAGGGGCCAGCCCCCTCCCGGAGGGTGGCTAGGGGCCAGCTCCCTCTCGGAGGGCGCCTCGGGGCTAGCCCCCTCTCGGAGGGCGCCTCGGGGCTAGCTCCCTCCCGGAGAGAACAATGGTAGAGGACTTCAGGAGGATCTAAATAATCTGCATGATTTTTCAGAAAAGTGGCTAATGAAATTCAATACTTGAAAATGTAAGATAATGAGAATGGGTACAAGTGCAAGAAGGCCCAAGCTTGACTACTCGGTGGCTGGAGTACAACTTCAAGAGACAGAAAATGAGAGAGATCTAGGAGTAAACATACTGGCAGATTTGTCTCCAGAAATACATATAAATGGCATAGTTAGGGCAGCATATGCATTCTTATCAAATGTAAGGGTAGCCTTCAGGCACATGGACAAGGAAATGTTCAGAAATATTTATGTAACCTATGTGAGGCCAAAACTCGATTATGCAGCCCCCTTTTGGAATCCGCAATTGAAAAAGCACATAGCCAAGCCTCGGGGCTAGCCCCCTCCCGGAGGTCGCCTAGGGGCTAGCCCCCTCCCGGAGGGCGCCTCGGGGCTAGCCCCCTCCCGGAGGGCGCCTCGGGGCTAGACCCCTCCCGGAGGGCGCCTTGGGGATAGCCCCCTCTCGGAGGGCGCCTCGGGGTTAGCCCCCTCCCGGAGGGCGCCCCGGGGCTAGCTCCCTCCAGGAGGGCGCCTCGGGGCTAGTCCCCTCCCGGAGGACGCCTCGGGGCCAGCCCCCTTCCGGAGGGCGGCTAGGGGCCAGCCCCTTCTCGGAGGGCGCCTCGGCGCCAGCCCCCTCCCGGAGGGCGCCTCGGGGCTAGCCCCCTCCCGGAGGGCGCCTCGGGGCTAGCCACCTCCCGGAGGGTGCCTCGGGGCTAGCCCCCTCCCTGATGGCGCCTCGGGGCTAGCCCCCTCCTGGAGGGCGCCTCGGGGCTAGCCCCCTCCCGGAGGGTGCCTCGGGGCTAGCCCCCTCCCGGAGGGCGCCTCGGGGCTAGCCCCCTCCCGGAGGGCGCCTCGGAACTAGCCACCTCCCGGAGGGCGCCTCGGGGCTAGCCCCCTCCCGGAGGGCGCCTCGGGGCTAGCCCCCTCCCGGAGAGCGCCTAGGGGCTAGCCCTCTCACGGAGGGCGCCTAGGGGCTAGCCCCCTCCCGGAGGGCGCCTCGGGGCTAGCCCCCTCCCGGAGGGCGCCTCGGGGCTAGCCCCCTCCCGGAGGCCGCCTCGGGGCTAGCCCCCTCACGGAGGACGCCTCGGGGCCAGCCCCCTTCCAGAGGGCGGCTAGGGGCCAGCCCCCTCCCGGAGGGTGGCTAGGGGCCAGCTCCCTCTCGGAGGGCGCCTCGGGGCTAGCCCCCTCTCGGAGGGCGCCTCGGGGCTAGCTCCCTCCCGGAGAGAACAATGGTAGAGGACTTCAGGAGGATCTAAATAATCTGCATGATTTTTCAGAAAAGTGGCTAATGAAATTCAATACTTGAAAATGTAAGATAATGAGAATGGGTACAAGTGCAAGAAGGCCCAAGCTTGACTACTCGGTGGCTGGAGTACAACTTAAAGAGACAGAAAATGAGAGAGATCTAGGAGTAAACATACTGGCAGATTTGTCTCCAGAAATACATATAGATGGCATAGTAAGGGCAGCATATGCATTCTTATCAAATGTAAGGGTAGCCTTCAGGCACATGGACAAGGAAATGTTCAGAAATATTTATGTAACCTATGTGAGGCCAAAACTCGATTATGCAGCCCCCTTTTGGAATCCGCACTTGAAAAGGCACATAGCCAAGCCTCGGGGCTAGCCCCCTCCCGCAGGGCGCCTCGGGGCTAGCCCCCTCCCGGAGGGCACCTCGGGGCTAGCCCCCTCCCGGAGGGCGCCTCGGGGCTAGCCCCTCTCGGAGTGCGCCTCGGGGTTAGCCCCCTCCCGGAGGGCGCCTCGGGGCTAGCCCCCTCCAAGAGGGCGCCTCGGGGCTAGTCCCCTCCCGGAGGGCGCCTCGGGGCCAGCCCCCTCCCGGAGGGCGCCTCGGGGCTAGCCCCCTCCCGGAGGGCGCCTCGGGGCTAGCCACCTCCCGGAGGGCGCCTCGGGGCTAGCCCCCTCCCGGAGGGCGCCTCGGGGCTAGCACCCTCAGCGAGGGCACCTCGGGGCTAGCCCCCTCCCAGAGGGCGCCTCGGGGTTAGCCCCCTCCTGGAAGGCGCCTCGGGGCTAGCCCCCTCCCATAGGGCGCCTCGGGGCTAGCCCTCTCCCGGAGGGCGCCTCCGGGCTAGCCCCCCCCGGAGGGCGCCTCGGGGCTAGCACCCTCCCGGAGGGCGCCTCGGGGCTAGCCCCCTCCCGGAGGGCGCCTAGGGGCTAGCCCCCTCCCGGAGGGCGCCTCGGGGCTAGCCCCCTCCCGGAGGGCGCCTCGGGGCTAGCCCCCTCCCGGAGGGCGCCTCGGGGCTAGCCCCCTCCCGGAGGGCGCCTCGGGGCTAGCCCCCACCCGGAGGGCGCCTCGGGGCTAGCCCCCTCCCGGAGGGCGCCTCGGGGCTAGCCCCCTCCCGGACGGCGCCTCGGGGCTAGCCCCCTCCCGGAGGGCGCCTCGGGGCTAGCCCCCTCCCGGAGGGCGCCTCGGGGCTAGCCCCCTCCCGGAGGGCGCCTCGGGGCTAGCCCCCTCCCGGAGGGCGCCTCGGGGCTAGCCCCCTCCCGGAGGGCGCCTCGAGGCTAGCCCCCTCCCGGAGGGCGCCTCGAGGCTAGCCCCCTCCCGGAGGGCGCCTCTGGGCTAGCCCCCTCACGGAGGGCGCCTCGGGGCTGGCGCCCTCCCGGAGGGCGCCTCGAGGCTAGCCCCCTCCCAGAGGGCGCCTCGGGGCTAGCCCCCTCCCGGAGGGCGCCTCGGGGATAGCCCCCTCCCGGAGGGCGCCTCGGGGCTAGCCCCCTCCCGGAGGGCGCCTCGGGGCTAGCCCCCTCCCGGAGGGCGCCTCGGGGCTAGCCCCCTCCCGGAGGGCGCCTCGGGGCTAGCCCCCTCCCGGACGGCGCCTCGGGGCTAGCCCCCTCCCGGAGGGCGCCTCGGGGCTAGCCCCCTCCCGGAGGGCGCCTCGGGGCTAGCCCCCTCCCGGAGGGCGCCTCGGGGCTAGCCCCCTCCCGGAGGGCGCCTCGGGGCTAGCCCCCTCCCGGAGGGCGCCTCGGGGCTAGCCCCCTCCCGGAGGGCGCCTCGAGGCTAGCCCCCTCCCGGAGGGCGCCTCGAGGCTAGCCCCCTCCCGGAGGGCGCCTCTGGGCTAGCCCCCTCACGGAGGGCGCCTCGGGGCTGGCCCCCTCCCGGAGGGCGCCTCGAGGCTAGCCCCCTCCCAGAGGGCGCCTCGGGGCTAGCCCCCTCCCGGAGGGCGCCTCGGGGATAGCCCCCTCCCGGAGGGCGCCTCGGGGCTAGCCCCCTCCCGGAGGGCGCCTCGGGGCTAGCCCCCTCCCGGAGGGCGCCTCGGGGCTAGCCCCCTCCCGGAGGGCGCCTCGGGGCTAGCCCCCTCCCGGAGGGCGCCTCGGGGCTAGCCCCCTCCCGGAGGGCGCCTCGGGGCTAGCCCCCTCCCGGAGGGCGCCTCGGGGCTAGCCCCCTCCCGGAGGGCGCCTCGGGGCTAGCCCCCTCCCGGAGGGCGCCTCGGGGCTAGCCCCCTCCCGGAGGGCGCCTCGGGGCTAGCCCCCTCCCGGAGGGCGCCTCGGGGCTAGCCCCCTCCCGGAGGGCGCCTCGGGGCTAGCCCCCTCCCGGAGGGCGCCTCGGGGCTAGCCCCCTCCCGGAGGGCGCCTCCGGGCTAGCCCCCTCCCGGAGGGCGCCTCCGGGCTAGCCCCCTCCCGGAGGGCGCCTCGGGGCTAGCCCCCTCCCGGAGGGCGCGTCGGGGCTAGCCCCCTCCCGGAGGGCGCCTCGGGGCTAGCCCCCTCCCGGAGGGCACCTCGGGGCTAGCCCCCTCCCGGAGGGCGCCTCGGGGCTAGCCCCCTCCCGGAGGGCGCCTCGGGGCTAGCCCCCTCCCGGAGGGCGCCTCGGGGCTAGCCCCCTCCCGGAGGGCGCCTCGGGGCTAGCCCCCTCCCGGAGGGCGCCTCGGGGCTAGCCCCCTCCCGGAGGGCGCCTCGGGGCTAGCCCCCTCCCGGAGGCCGCCACGGGGCTAGCCCCCTCCCGGAGGGCGCCTCGGGGCTAGCCCCCTCCAGGAGGGCGCCTCGGGGCTAGCCCCCTCCCGGAGGGCGCCTCGGGGCTAGCCCCCTCCCGGAGGGCGCCTCGGGGCTAGCCCCCTCCCGGAGGGCGCCTCGGGGCTAGCCCCCTCCCGGAGGGCGCCTCGGGGCTAGCCCCCTCCCGGAGGGCGCCTCGGGGCTAGCCCCCTCCCGGAGGGCGCCTCGGGGCTAGCCCCCTCCCGGAGGGCGCCTCGGGGCTAGCCCCCTCCCGGAGGGCGCCTGGGGGCTAGCCCCCTCCCGGAGGGCGCCTCGGGGCTAGCCCCCTCCCGGAGGGCGCCTCGGGGCTAGCCCCCTCCCGGAGGGCGCCTCGGGGCTAGCCCCCTCCCGGAGGGCGCCTCGGGGCTAGCCCCCTCCCGGAGGGCGCCTCGGGGCTAGCCCCCTCCCGGAGGGCGCCTCGGGGCTAGCCCCCTCCCGGAGGGCGCCTCGGGGCTAGCCCCCTCCCGGAGGGCGCCTCGGGGCTAGCCCCCTCCCGGAGGGCGCCTCGGGGCTAGCCCCCTCCCGGAGGGCGCCTCGGGGCTAGCCCCCTCCCGGAGGGCGCCTCGGGGCTAGCCCCCTCCCGGAGGGCGCCTCGGGGCTAGCCCCCTCCCGGAGGGCGCCTCGGGGCTAGCCCCCTCCCGGAGGGCGCCTCGGGGCTAGCCCCCTCCCGGAGGGCGCCTCGGGGCTAGCCCCCTCCCGGAGGGCGCCTCGGGGCTAGCCCCCTCCCGGAGGGCGCCTCGGGGCTAGCCCCCTCCCGGAGGGCGCCTCGGGGCTAGCCCCCTCCCGGAGGGCGCCTCGGGGCTAGCCCCCTCCCGGAGGGCGCCTCGGGGCTAGCCCCCTCCCGGAGGGCGCCTCGGGGCTAGCCCTCTCCCGGAGGGCGCCTCGGGGCTAGCCCCCTCCCGGAGGGCGCCTCGGGGCTAGCCCCCTCCCGGAGGGCGCCTCGGGGCTAGCCCCCTCCCGGAGGGCGCCTCGGGGCTAGCCCCCTCCCGGAGGGCGCCTCGGGGCTAGCCCCCTCCCGGAGGGCGCCTCGGGGCTAGCCCCCTCCCGGAGGGCGCCTCGGGGCTAGCCCCCTCCCGGAGGGCGCCTCGGGGCTAGCCCCCTCCCGGAGGGCGCCTCGGGGCTAGCCTCCTCCCGGAGGGCGCCTCGGGGCTAGCCCCCTCCCGGAGGGCGCCTCGGGGCTAGCCCCCTCCCGGAGGGCGCCTCGGGGCTAGCCCCCTCCCGGAGGGCGCCTCGGGGCTAGCCCCCTCCCGGAGGGCGCCTCGGGGCTAGCCCCCTCCCGGAGGGCGCCTCGGGGCTAGCCCCCTCCCGGAGGGCGCCTCGGGGCTAGCCCCCTCCCGGAGGGCGCCTCGGGGCTAGCCCCCTCCCGGAGGGCGCCTCGGGGCTAGCCCCCTCCCGGAGGGCGCCTCGGGGCTAGCCCCCTCCCGGAGGGCGCCTCGGGGCTAGCCCCCTCCCGGAGGGCGCCTCGGGGCTAGCCCCCTCCCGGAGGGCGCCTCGTGGCTAGCCCCCTCCCGGAGGGCGCCTCGGGGCTAGCCCCCTCCCGGAGGGCGCCTCGGGGCTAGCCCCCTCCCGGAGGGCGCCTCGGGGCTAGCCCCCTCCTGGAGGGCGCCTCGGGGCTAGCCCCCTCCCGGAGGGCGCCTCGGGGCTAGCCCCCTCCTGGAGGGCGCCTCGGGGCTAGCCCCCTCCCGGAGGGCGCCTCGGGGCTAGCCCCCTCCCGGAGGGCGCCTCGGGGCTAGCCCCCTCCCGGAGGGCGCCTCGGGGCTAGCCCCCTCCCGGAGGGCGCCTCGGGGCTAGCCCCCTCCCGGAGGGCGCTTCGGGGCTAGCCCCCTCCCGGAGGGCGCCTCGGGGCTAGCCCCCTCCCGGAGGGCGCCTCGGGGCTAGCCCCCTCCCGGAGGGCGCCTCGGGGCTAGCCCCCTCCCGGAGGGCGCCTCGGGGCTAGCCCCCTCCCGGAGGGCGCCTCGGGGCTAGCCCCCTCCCGGAGGGCGCCTCGGGGCTAGCCCCCTCCCGGAGGGCGCCTCGGGGCTAGCCCCCTCCCGGAGGGCGCCTCGGGGCTAGCCCCCTCCCGGAGGGCGCCTCGGGGCTAGCCCCCTCCCGGAGGGCGCCTCGGGGCTAGCCCCCTCCCGGAGGGCGCCTCGGGGCTAGCCCCCTCCCGGAGGGCGCCTCGGGGCTAGCCCCCTCCCGGAGGGCGCCTCGGGGCTAGCCCCCTCCCGGAGGGCGCCTCGGGGCTAGCTCCCTCCCGGAGGGCGCCTCGGGGCTAGCCCCCTCCCGGAGGGCGCCTCGTGGCTAGCCCCCTCCCGGAGGGTGCCTCGGGGCAAAGCTCCACCCCGGAGGGCGCCTTGGAGCAAAGCCCCCCCCCGGAGGGCGCCTCGGGGCAAGCCCCCTCCCGGAGGGCGCCTAGGGGCTAGCCCCCACCCGGAGGGCGCCTCGGGAGTAGCCCCCTCCCGGAGAGAACAATGGTAGAGGACTTCAGGAGGATCTAAATAATCTGCATGAGTGGTCAGAAAAGTGGCTAATGAAATTCAATACTTCAAAATGTAAGGTAATGAGAATGGGTACAAGTGCAAGAAGGCCCAAGCTTGACTACTCGGTGGCTGGAGTACAACTTCAAGAGACAGAAAATGAGAGAGATCTAGGAGTAAACATACTGGCAGATTTGTCTCCAGAAATACATATAAATGGCATAGTAAGGGCAGCATATGCATTCTTATCAAATGTAAGGGTAGCCTTCAGGCACATGGACAAGGAAATGTTCAGAAATATTTATGTAACCTATGTGAGGCCAAAACTCGATTATGCAGCCCCCTTTTGGAATCCGCACTTGAAAAAGCACATAGCTAAGCTTGAAAAAGTTCAAAGACATGCCACGAAACTGGTGCCAGAAATACGCAATCTCAGTTATGATGAGAGGCTGAGGGAATTAGACTTACCATTACTCGAAGCTAGAAGAGTGAGTTGGGATATGGTGACAGTCTTTAAATTCCTTCATGGTTATGATAGAGTGGATAGGGATCGATATTTTGATATGGCTGGCTCTAGAACTAGAGGTCATAGTTTGAAGCTTCGTAAGAAAACTTCTTTGCAGGATGTAAGGAAATACTTTTTCAGTGTAAGAGTACTTGATAATTGGAATTGGCTAAGCGAGGAGGTAGTTAATGCTATCTCAATCCATAGTTTTAAGGACAGGTATGATAAGTATGACTAAGTATAAAATGGAACCGATCAGGAGACGGGAAGATACGAGCTTTGGGCTCTTTCCCGTAAACACAATTAGGTAATCACAATTAGGTAATCACACACACACACATAGCTAAGCTTGAAAAAGTTCAAAGACATGCCACGAAACTGGTGCCAGAAATACGCAATCTCAGTTATGATGAGAGGCTGAGGGAATTAAACTTACCATCACTCGAAGCTAGAAGAGTGAGGGGGGATATGGTGACAGTCTTTAAATTCCTTCATGGTTATGATAGAGTGGATAGGGATCGATATTTTGATATGGCTGGCTCTAGAACTAGAGGTCATAGTTTGAAGCTTCGTAAGAAAACTTCTTTGCAGGATGTAAGGAAATACTTTTTCAGTGTAAGAGTACTTGATAATTGGAATTGGCTAAGCGAGGAGGTAGTTAATGCTATCTCAATCCATAGTTTTAAGGACAGGTATGATAAGTATGACTAAGTATAAAATGGAACCGATCAGGAGACGGGAAGATACGAGCTTTGGGCTCTTTCCCGTAAACACAATTAGGTAATCACAATTAGGTAATCTCACACACACACACATAGCTAAGCTTGAAAAAGTTCAAAGACATGCCACGAAACTGGTGCCAGAAATACGCAATCTCAGTTATGATGAGAGGCTGAGGGAATTAGACTTACCATCACTCGAAGCTAGAAGAGTGAGGGGGGATATGGTGACAGTCTTTAAATTCCTTCATGGTTATGATAGAGTGGATAGGGATCGATATTTTGATATGGCTGGCTCTAGAACTAGAGGTCATAGTTTGAAGCTTCGTAAGAAAACTTCTTCGCAGGATGTAAGGAAATACTTTTTCAGTGTAAGAGTAGTTGATAATTGGAATTGGCTAAGCGAGGAGGTAGTTAATGCTATCTCAATCCATAGTTTTAAGGACAGGTATGATAAGTATGACTAAGTATAAAATGGAACCGATCAGGAGACGGGAAGATACGAGCTTTGGGCTCTTTCCCGTAAACACAATTAGGTAATCACAATTAGGTAATCACACACACACACACACACACACACACACACACACACACACACACACACACACACACACACACACACACACACACACACACACACACACACACAGAAGCATGTAAGGATTATTACGTTAGTTCTTGATTTCCCCTCTATCACTTTTAGAGTTTTTTTTAGATGAAGAATTTACATAGATGCAGATATTAAATGAGTAGTTTTGTATTTTCCACTTCCGGGTGATTAATTTTCTGGTGGGTCGGGTACTTTTTGGCGCCACCCTTTTGGCAGTGCTCCTTGGGGCCGCCTTTTTGGAGGTGCCATTTTGGAGGTTGACTGTTTTGGCGCCTTTACTAAATAAATAAGTTAATTAATACTTAACCTAACCTATCCTAGCCAAAACAGCTTAGTACCAAAAGGGTATCGCCAAAAAGGTTTAGCGCCAAAAGAACTGGAACATAAAAGCGAGGCCTAGAGGGAGGTACCAAAACGGCTGCGCCAAATAGTCCCATTCCAGTTTCTGGTAGCTTCCAATGTCGTAGTATGAAGGATTATTTGTGACCCTAACAAAGAAAAACGCTATATTGCTCGAATTGCTTCTTAAAGGTATCTTGAAGCTTTCAGTGCCAAGGTAATGTTCATTGTAGGGTTCGTCTTCTATAAGTCCTTAATCCTAATCTAGAAGAAAATCTTAAAAAGTATTAGTTTAAAAAAATTGACGGATTAACCAAGTATATAGTACACTATTTTTTGGCTCGCTTTTAATCCCCATTTTAATGGGGTTGACAGACAGGTTGGAGTTGGGGAATTTAGGTCTGTATGCCCATATGCCCTTGCTAACTTCTTGAGGTGGGTCTGAACATGGGTTTGTCACTCTCCGATAATATTTATTGCAGAAATTAGCTATTCCACTGGCACGTTGAAAACCCTGAGGGAATTATTACATTAGTATTTGAGTCATCTCCAACAATTGTTCCCATCCAAAAAATACTGCAGTTGGCATTAGCTATTCCACTGGTACCTAGTAAACCTTGAGGGAATTATTAGTACTTCAGCCATCTCCAACAACTGTTCCCATCCCAATACTGCAGTTGGCAAAGTACCATTCTAGGTAATATAAATCTTCTGGCAATTACTTTTAAAAATATTCTCTTTTTTTCCCTCATCCATAGAGGGTATATTAGCATATAACATTCTTATGGAAATTTTTGTAAATAACATTTTTATTAGTTTTTTAACTGGTGTGTTAAAAACTGGATCCTAGAGTCATAGAAAGTGACTAAAAGGGAAAGGATATGGTAGAGTTGCATTCTCGCCCTCTGCGGTTTTATGAATATATTTAGGTGCTGCTGGAGCGATTCCTACCTACAAAAATATATTTCATACTGTATATTATTGGGGCCTAACTTAATCTAACCTAACCAAGATTATCACATTAGTTTGGTTTTGTTTGATTGGTTAGGTTGTGGCGAGTTAGGAAATCAATGAAAAATAAATTATATTTTAAGAGGTCGGAATCACATTCTAGTGACACCTATTTTTGTATTGTGACAAAACTAACACCTGTCGGAAAAGGTGAAGAGGAAAACTTTCAGGGAGGGAGGGAAAGTTGATGCTCACAGCTTCCTTTTGTATCCACTTGATAACAATTGTTGCTACCCTCCTCCCCCCCTCCCTCCTCCTCCCCTCCTTCCTTTTCCCCCTTCCATTTTTTCCTCCCCCTCCCTTCTTTTCCTCCTCCCCCTCCCTCCTTTTCCTCCTCCCCTCCCTCCTTTTCCTCCTCCCCTCCCGCCTTTTCCTCCTCCCCCTCCCTCCTTTTCCTCCTCCCCTCCCTCCTTTTCCTCCTCCCCTCCCTCCTTTTCCTCCTCCCCCTCCCTCCTTTTCCTCTTCCCCTCCCTCCTTTTCCTCCTCCTCTCCCTTCTTTTCCTCCTCCCCTCCCTTCTTTTCTTCCTCCCCTCCCTCCTTTTTCTCCTCCCCTCCCTTCTTTTCCTCCTCCCCCTCCCTTTTCCTCCTCCCCCTCCCTTTTCCTCCTCCCCCTCCCTCCTTTTTCTCCTCCTCTCCCTGTTGTAGAGTAATAGTACTCCATCACATTTGAAAGGGTTACATGTAAAGTTTTGGTTTTTGTTTTTTTGCTTTGTTTATACGTCAATCTTGTTGTTGCAAATCAACTGTTTTGGTAACAATGGAAATATTATAAGCAAGGCTCTTGTTGTTAAAATAAGGATTGTAATTGAAATACATTCGAATTATGAGTGATCTTTTTTGCCTTCAGGAGTTTTAATAGCCCAGCACTTGTACCAGGCATTGCATGCCCAGCACAGCATAGCTGGGTATGCAATGTCTATGAAAGTGCCCAAAGACTCTGTAAAATTGTTCATACATTGAGTGTTTGTGCAGCAATTGCTTGTCGCACTAGTCAATCAACAATAGCCTTGCTTATTGATTTATAGTTGAAATTAAGCATTCTAATTGAAACATTCGAGCTGTGTAAATTTTTTTTATTTGCCTTGCGGGAATTGCTATGCTAGGCACTGCATGCCAAGCTATGCCTAGTTTAGCATAGCTGGGCATGCCATGTCTTGTGCAGATGCTGGCATTGTAAAATAAAAAAAAAACTCGAATGTAAACATGTAATACTGTTCATACATCAATATTGCATTTTAAGTAACTGTTAATATTTGTTACCATCAGTTAACACTGAAAGCATTTGCTTATTATTTTATAATAAGTAATCTTATTTTGCTTTGTAGGGATTTTCTAATCTTCGCACTTGCACTGCATCCCTATCACTGCACTACCGGCACTTGCAATGCATGCCTGGCACTGCGTGCCTGGCATTTGCAGTGCATGCCTGGCACTGCGTGCCTGGCACTTGCAATGCATGCCTGGCATTTGCAACGCATGCCTGTCATTTGCAACGCATGCCTGGCACTGCATGCCCGGCACTTGCAATGCATGCCTGGCACTACGTGGCCGGCACTTGCAACGCATGCCTAACACTGCCTGCCAGGCACTTGCAACGCGTGCCTGGCACTTGCAACGCATTCCTGGCACTGCATGCCCGGCATTTGCAATGCATGCCTGGCACTGCGTTCCCGTCGCTTGCAACGCATGCCTGGCACTGAGTACCCGGCACTTGCAATGCATGCCTGGCACTGCGTGCCCGGCACTTGCAATGCATGTCTGGCACTTGCAATGCATACCTGGCAATTGCAATGTATGCCTGGCCCTTAATAGAAAAGGGAGTTCGAGACGTAAAATCGAATCCTTTCATTTTTAATAAATGAGATTGTTTTCAATATTGATGCCATAACCCATTGGAACCAGTTGAACGAATACGCGTTACAAAAGGGCTTCTTCGTCACGTTTGTAACCTGCATTGTGATAGGGAAATTGAATTCTATAAGAAAACTTTTGGTACATTTTTTTTTTCTGGTGTCAGGATAAGTTCCCCCTGGACTATTACCCTTGGACAACTTTTCCCAACAAGTGCTCCAGAACGTCTATCCCATAGAACAATGGCCCCAGTGATTCTCCAATAAGGCAAATTGTTCAATAATAGGATTTAGGTTAGGTAAGGCTTGGTTGGATTTTGTATTGTATGTAATTTTAATTTCAGACATCTAAATTGGAATTAGAGCAACTACCAGGGGCAGTTGCCTTGTGGGGGAAGTTGTCCCATGGGGGTAGTTATGCAGGGGGTAATTGTCTGGAGGCAGTTGTCCAGGGGCAGTTGTCGTAGAACCCTACCCTATGTAATGTTACAAAAAGCAAAGGTAACAATGGTTTTAAAGGACTACAGTGTGTCAAGTTAATGATAGGAAAGACATAAACGCGAACTTGGGTTTCAGTAAAAACAAATATACATGATTATCGGTTTGTTAGCAAGCCTGTGCCAGCTTTTTTTACAGCTGGGTTTATTAGAAAATTGCAAAAAAAATTACATATTGTTAGAATTTGCAGAAAATTGCAGAAAAGTTCAGGGATACTTTAGAAAATTGCACGAAGTTGCAGAATATTGCATCAAGTTTGGACATATATGAGCGGCATCTTTATACAAAAGTTATTTATAAAGATCATTTAGTTGCATAGATATGGAAATGCTCCTGAATGCCAGTCGAGACTTCCAGATTAGTTTTTAGAATTCATAAATTCACAATTCACATTTTCTGCTTTTTAAGTATTGCCGAGTTTTGATGGTTATAATGAGCACTTGATTTCCCTCCTTTGAAGTCTATTTTTATAAACAACTTATCTTAATAGTTTCAATAAAAATAAAATAGTATTGAACTGTCAACAAGTAATTTCTGAACAGTTGTGTGGCCGGGTTGGTAGTGGGTGCTACTTTGCTTCATTAGGTCGTCGGTTCGAGACCCGCTACGGTTTAAGGTTAGAAAGGGCATTTATTTAGGGTAACGGTCACACTGCCAAAGTCGAAGTTCTTTGAAAGGAGGAACCGTCCTAGCCCTTAATAGCAAAGGGACTCCGTGACGTAAAACCGGATCATGGAGAGTATTAGGAAATCTGCTACATCTCTTTTCGTGCAGTTGTAGGCCTAGGGCTTGATGCTACGGGATATTGCGGGATATTTAAATCTCATAAGAAATTGATGTATTAAATAAGTAAAAATATATAATTATATGCTAAACCTATATTTATTTTTTGTCGTGGTAAAGTAAAAAGATTTAAAGATCAATTTTCATCTATAGATTGCATTTCTTTGTACAAGAATTTAAACCCCTGAAAGTTATTTTTCCTATATATAATATGACTGTAAGCTTTAGAAGTTTACTATATATATATATGCTCTAGATAAAGAAATATTAGAAAAAATGTATTATGGATTACTTTGCATTATTAAGTCTCAGTAGATGTACTCTGATATATTGCATGAATATATATTGTGCAGTATGAGAAATCTATAACATTATCCACTAAATTTAATCATTTTTGTTTTAACCAGTTACAAAGCGTCAGAGAAGAATTAGTAGCCTAGTGTCCATACCTTCTGGCAAGATGACTGTGCGACAATCATCATAAGAAGAAAAAGTCTCCGTCATCTGGTACCAACTGCTGTCTGGAAGACCTTCCTGTATTGTGAGATGGAGTGAGTTACACATAATTGAAATTGGCATATTACATGGTTTTCAAATGTGATCAGAGTCAGTTTAAGCCAACAGGGTGGCAACAGCTTTTGTTTAAGAAGTTCAAGAGGACTTCAATATTCTCTGTCTTTTTCACCTCTTCCATCAGTTGTTTTGATTATTATAAACACACACACACACACACACACACACACACACACACACACACACACACACACACACACACACACACACACACACACACACACACACACACACACACACACGGAGTTTCAGTCAGTATTCACAGTAGAAAATACCCCACCCCCTCAGATTGCAGTGATAGAAGCTCATGGGCCGGTATTAGAGAACATCAACCTTACAGCCACAGAGGTATGCAAAGCGCTGATGGATTTAGATGTTCATAAAGCTACAGGTCCTGATGACATATCCCCTCATGTGCTTAAAAAATGCGCAAACACAATATCAGTGGCACTAAGTATCATATTTAAGGAGTCACTGGAGTCGGGGGAGATTCCAAGATGCTGGAAACAAGCAAATGTGATACCTATCTTCAAAAAGGGAAGGAGGGATACGGCTCTGAACTATAGACCAGTTTCCTTGACCAGCATAGTTTGCAAAGTTATGGAGAAACTACTAAGGAAACATATCTCTCTTCACTTGGAATCCTTCAACTTGTTGTCAGTGAGGCAACATGGCTTAAGAGAAGGTAGATCAACAGTAACAAACTTATTAGAATTTTATGATGAAGTAAGCCAAATCTTACAGGAAAGAGAGGGCTGGGCAGATTGCATATTCCTAGACTTCCAGAAAGCGTTTGACACTGTTCCACATGGGAGACTTATTAGGAAGCTGCAATCAATGGCTAGAATAGGTGGAAATGTTTTGGAATGGATAAAAACTTACTTAGAAGGAAGGGAACAGAGGGTTAGAGTAAGACACTCCGTGTCTGAATGGAGAAGAGTTAGTAGTGGAGTTCCACAGGGTTCAGTTTTAGGGCCACTTTTGTTCCTTGTATATGTAAATGACCTACCAGAGTCTGTAAATTCATTCATGAATATGTTTGCAGATGATGGGGCTTTGCCCCGAGGCGCCCTCCGGGAGGGGGCTTTGCCCCTAGGCGCCCTCCGGGGGGGGGGGGGGGGCTTTGCCCCGAGGCGCCCTCCGGGGGGAGGCTTTGCCCCGAGGCGCCCTCCGGGAGGGGCTTTGCCCCGAGGCGCCCTCCGGGTGGGGGCTTTGCCCCGAGGCGCCCTCCGGGAGGGGGCTTTGCCCCGAGGCGCCCTCCTGGAGGGGGCTATGCCCCGAGGCGCCCTCCGGGAGGGGGCTTTGCCCCGAGGCGCCCTCCGGGAGGGGGCTTTGCCCCGAGGAGCCCTCCGGGAGGGGGCTTTGCACGGAGGCGCCCTCCGGGAGGGGGCTAGCCCCGAGGCGCCCTCCGGGAGGGGGCTTTGCCCCGAGGCACCCTCCGGGAGAGGGCTTTGCCCCGAGGCGCCCTCCGGGAGCGGCCTTGCCCCGAGGCGCCCTCCGGTAGGGGGCTTTGCCCCGAGGCGCCCTCCGGGAGGGGGCTTTGCCCCGAGGCGCCCTCCGGGAGGAGCTTTACCCCAAGGCGCCCTCCGGGAGGGGGCTTTGCCCCGAGGCGCCCTCCGGGTGGGGACTTTGCCCCGAGGCGCCCTCCGGGTGGGGGCTTTGCCCCGAGGCGCCATCCGGGAGGGGGCTTTGCCCTGAGGTGCCCTCCGGGAGGAGACTTTACCATGAGGCGCCCTCCGGGAGGGGGCTTTGCCACGAGGCGCCCTCCGGGAGGGGGCTTTGCCCCGAGGCGCCCTCCGGGAGGGGGCTTTGCCCCGAGGCGCCCTCCGGGAGGGGGCTTTACCACGAGGCGCCCTCCGGGGGGGCTTTGCCCCGAGGCGCCCTCTGGGAGGGGGGGCTTTGCCCCGAGGCGCCCACCGGAAGGGGGGGCTTTGCCCCGAGGCGCCCTCTGGGAGGGGGCTTTGCCCCAAGGTGCCCTCCGGGAGGGGGCTTTGCCCCGAGGCGCCTTCCGGGAGGGGGCTTTGCCCCGAGCCGCCCTCCGGGGGGAGGCTTTGCCCCGAGGCGCCCTCCGGGAGGGGCTTTACCCCGAGGCGCCCTCCGGGTGGGGGCTTTGCCCCGAGGCGCCCTCCGGGAGGGGGCTTTCCCCCGAGGCGCCCTCCTGGAGGGGGCTATGCCCCGAGGCGCCCTCCGGGAGGGGGCTTTGCCCCGAGGCGCCCTCCGGGAGGGGGCTTTGCCCCGAGGCGCCCTCCGGGAGCGGGCTTTGCCCAGAGGAGCCCTCCGGGAGGGGGCTTTGCACGGAGGCGCCCTCCGGGAGGGGGCTAGCCCCGAGGCGCCCTCCGGGAGGGGGCTAGCCCCGAGGCGCCCTCCGGGAGGGGGCTTTGCCCCGAGGCACCCTCCGGGAGGGGGCTTTGCCCCGAGGCGCCCTCCGGGAGCGGCCTTGCCCCGAGGCGCCCTCCGGGAGGGGGCTTTACCCCGAGGCGCCCTCCGGGAGGGGGCTTTGCCCCGAGGCGCCCTCCGGGAGGAGGCTTTGCCCCGAGGCGCCCTCCGGGTGGGGGCTTTGCCCCGAGGCACCCTCCGGGTGGGGGCTTTGCCCCGAGGCGCCCTCCGGGTGGGGGCTTTGCCCCGAGGCGCCCTCCGGGAGGGGGCTTTGCCCCGAGGCGCCCTCCGTGAGGAGGCTTTACCATGAGGCGCCCTCCGGGAGGGGGCTTTGCCACGAGGCGCCCTGCGGGAGGGGGCTTTGCCCCGAGGCGCCCTCCAGGAGGGGGCTTTGCCCCGAGGCGCCCTCCGGGGGGGGCTTTGCCCCGAGGCGCCCTCCGGGAGGGGGGGCTTTGCCCCGAGGCGCCCACCGGAAGGGGGGGCTTTGCCCCGAGGCGCCCTCCGGGAGGGGGCTTTGCCCCGAGGTGCCCTCCGGGAGGGGGCTTTGCCCCGAGGCGCCTTCCGGGAGGGGGCTTTGCCCCGAGGCGCCCTCCGGGAGGAGGCTTTGCCCCGAGGCGCCCTCCGGGAGGGGGCTTTGCCCCGAGGCGCCCTGCAGAAGGGGGCTTTGCCCCGAGGGGCCCTCCGGAAGGGGCTTTGCCCCGAGGCGCCCTCCGGGAGAGGGCTTTGCCCCGAGCCGCCCTCCGGGGGGGGCTTTGCCCCAAGCCGCCCTCCGGGGGGGGCTTTGCCCCGAGGCGCCCTCCGGGGGGGCATTGCCCCGAGGCGCCCTCCGGGAGGGGGTTTTGCCCCGAGGCGCCCTCCGGGAGAGGGCTTTGCCCCGAGGCGTCCTCCGGGAGGGGGCTTTGCCCCGAGGCGCCCTCCGGGAGGGGGCTTTGCCCTGTGGCGCCCTCCGGGAGGGAACTTTGCCCCAAGGCGCCCTCCGAGAGGGGGCTTTGCCCCGAGGCGCCCTCCGGGAGGGGGCTTTGCCCCGAGGCGCAATCCGAGAGGGGGCTTTGCCCCGAGGCGCCCTCCGGGAGGGGGTTTTGCCCCGAGGCGCCCTCAGGGAGGGGGCTTTGCCCCGAGGCGCCCTCCGGGAGGGGGCTTTGCCCCGAGGCGCCCTTCTTAAAGGGCTTTGCCCCGAGGCGCCCTCCGGGAAGGGCTTTGCCCCGAGGCGCACTCCAGGGGGGCTTTCCCCCGAGCCACCCTCCGGGGGGGGGGGCCTTTGCCCCGACCCGCCCTCCGGGGGGGGGCTTTGCCCCGAGGCGCCTTCCGGGGAGGGGCTTTGCCCCGAGGCGCCCTCCGGGCAGGGGGGCTTTGCCCCGAAGCGCTCTCCGGGAGGGGGTTTTTCTCCGAGGCGCCCTCCGGGAGGGGGCTTTGCCCCAAGGCGCCCTCCGGGGGGGGCTTTGCCCCGAGGCGCCCTCCGGGAGGGGAGGTTTTGCCCCGAGGCGTCCTCCGGGAGGGGGGGGTTTGCACCGAGGCGCCCTCCGGGGGGGCTTTGGCCCGAGGCGCCCTCCAGGGGGGTTTTTTCCCCGAGGCGCCCTCCGGGAGGGGGGTTTTGCCCCGAGGCGCCCTCCGGGAGGGGGCTTTGCCCCCAGGAGCCCTCCGTGAGGGGGCTTTGCCCCGAGGCGCCCTCCGGGAGGGAGCTTTGCCCCGAGGCGCCCTCCGGGAGGGGGCTTTGCCACGAGGCGCCCTCCGGGAGGGGGCTTTGCCCCCAGGCGCCCTCCGGGAGGGGGCTTTGCCCCGACGCGCCCTCCGGGAGGAGGCTTTGCCCCGAGGCGCCATCCTGGAGGGGGCTTTGCCCCGAGGCGACCTCCGGGGTGGCTTTGCCCCGAGGCGCTCTCCGGGGTGGGGCTTTGCCCCGAGGCGCCCTCCGGGAGGGGGCTTTGCCCCGAGGCGCCCTCCGGGAGGGGGCTTTGCCCCGAGGCGCCCTCCTTAAGGGGGCTGGCCCCTAGCCGCCCTCCTTAAGGGGGCCGGCCTTGAGGCGCCCTCCGGGAGGGGGCTAGCCCAGAGGCACCCTCCGGGAGGGTACTAGCCCCGAGGCGCCCTTTGGGAGGGGACTAGCCCCGAGGCGCCCTCCGGGAGGGGACTAGCCCCGAGGCGCCCTCCGGGTGGGGATTTTGCCCCGAGGCGCCCTCCGGGTGGGGACTTTGCCCCGAGGCGCCCTCCGGGTGTGGACTTTGCCCCGAGGCGCCCTCCGGGTGGGGACTTTGCCCCGAGGCGCCCTCCGGGTGGGGACTTTGCCCCGAGGCGCCCTCCGGGTGGGGACTTTGTCCCGAGGCGCCCTCCGGGTGGGGACTTTGCCCCGAGGCGCCCTCCGGGCGGGGACTTTGCCCCGAGGCGCCCTCCGGGTGGGGACTTTGCCCCAAGAAGCGCCCTCCGGGAGGGGACTTTGCCCCGAGGCGCCCTCCGGGAGGGGACTTTGCCCCGAGGCGCCCTCCGGGAGGGGGCTTTGCCTCGAGGCGCCCTCCGGAAGGGGGCTTTGCCCCGAGGCGCCCTCCGGGAGGGGGCTTTGCCCCGAGGCGCCCTCCGGGAGGGGGCTTTGCCCCGAGGCGCCCTCCGGGAGGGGGCTTTGCCCCGAGGCGCCCTCCGGGAGGGGGCTTTGCCCCGAGGCGCTCTCCGGGAGGGGGCTTTGCCCCGAGGCGCCCTCCGGGAGGGGGCTTTGCCCCGAGGCGCCCTCCGGGAGGGGGCTTTGCCCCGAGGCGCCCTCCGGGAGGGGGCTTTGCCACGAGGCGCCTTCCGGGAGGGGGCTTTGCCCCGAGGCGCCCTCCGGGAGGGGGCTTTGCCCCCAGGCGCCCTCCGGGAGGGGGCTTTGCCCCGAGGCGCCCTCCGGGAGGGAGCTTTGCCCCGAGGCGCCCTCCGGGAGGGGGCTTTGCCCCGAGGCGCCCTCCGGGAGGGGACTTTGCCCCGAGGCGCCCTCCGGGAGGGGACTTTGCCCCGAGGATCCCTCCGGGAGGGGACTTTGCCCCGAGGCGCCCTCCGGGAGGGGACTTTGCCCCGAGGCGTCCTCCGGGAGGGGACTTTGCCCCGAAGCGCCCTCCGGGTGGGGACTTTGCCCCGAGGCGCCCTCCGGGTGGGGACTTTGCCCCGAGGCGCCCTCCGGGTGGGGACTTTGCCCCGAGGCGCCCTCCGGGTGGGGACTTTGCGCCGAGGCGCCCTCCGGGTGGGGACTTTGCCCCGAGGCGCCCTCCGGGTGGGGACTTTGCCCCGAGGCGCCCTCCGGGAGGGGACTTTGCCCTGAGGCGCCCTCCGGGCGGAGACTTTGCCCCGAGGCGCCCTCCGGGCGGGGACTTTGCCCCGAGGCGCCCTCCGGGCTAGGACTTTGCCCCGAGGCGCAATCCGGGCAGGGACTTTGCCCCGAGGCGCCCTCCGGGCGGGGACTTTGCCCCGAGGCGCCCTCCGGGAGGGGACTTTGCCCCGAGGCGCCCTCCGGGAGGGGACTTTGCCCCGAGGTGCCGTCCGGGAGGGGGCTTTGCCCCGAGGCGCCCTCCGGAAGGGGGCTTTGCCCCCGAGGCGCCCTCCGGGAGGGGGCTTTGCCCCCGAGGCGCCCTCCGGGAGGGGGCTTTGCCCCCGAGGCGCCCTCCGGGAGGGGGCTTTGCCCCCGAGGCGCCCTCCGGGAGGGGGCTTTGCCCCCGAGGCGCCCTCCGTTAGGGGGCTTTGCCCCCGAGGTGCCCTCCGGGAGGGGGCTTTGCCCCCGAGGCGCCCTCCGGGAGGGGGCTTTGCCCCGAGGCGCCCTCCGGAAGGGGGCTTTGCCCCGAGGCGCCCTCCGGAAGGAGGCTTTGCCACGAGGCGCCCTCCGGGAGGGGGCTTTGCCCCGAGGCGCCCTCCGGGAGGGGGCTTTGCCCCGAGGCGCCCTCCGGGAGGGGGCTTTGCCCCGAGGCGCCCTCCAGGAGGGGGCTTTGCCCAGAGGCGCCCTCCAGGAGGGGGCTTTGCCCCGAGGCGCCCTCCGGGAAGGGGCTTTGCCCCGAGGCGCCCTCCGGGAGGGGGGGCTTTGCCCCGAGGCGCCCTCCGGGCGGTGGGGCTTTGCCCCGAGGCGCCCTCCGGGAGGGGGCTTTGCCCAGAGGCGCCTTCCGGGAGGGGGCTTTGCCCCGAGGCGCCCTCCGGGAGGGGGCTTTGCCCCGAGGCGCCCTCCGGGAGGGGGCTTTGCCCCGAGGCGCCCTCCGGGAGGGGGCTTTGCCCCGAGGCGCCCTCCGGGAGGGGGCTTTGCCCCGAGGCGCCCTCCGGGAGGGGGCTTTGCCCCGTGGCGCCCTCCGGGAGGGAACTTTGCCCCGAGGCACCCTCCGGGAGGGGGCTTTGCCCCGAGGCGCCCTCCGGGAGGGGGCTTTGCCCCGAGGCGCCCTCCGAGAGGGGGCTTTGCCCCGAGGCGCCCTCCGGGAGGGGGCTTTGCCCCGAGGCGCCCTCAGGGAGGGGGCTTTGCCCCGAGGCGCCCTCAGGGAGGGGGCTTTGCCCCGAGGCGCCCTCCGGGAGGGGGCTTTGCCCCGAGGCGCCCTCCTTAAGGGGCTTTACCCCGAGGCGCCCTCCGGGCGGGGCTTTGCCCCGAGGCGCACTCCAGGGGGGCTTTCCCCCGAGCCACCCTCCGGGGGGGGGGGGTCGCTTTGCCCCGACCCGCCCTCCGGGGGGGGTTTCCCCCGAGGCGCCTTCCGGGGGGGGCTTTGCCCCGAGGCGCCCTCCGGGCAGGGGGGATTTGCCCCGAGGCGCCCTCCGGGAGGGGGCTTTTCTCCGAGGCGCCCTCCGGGAGGGGGCTTTGCCCCAAGGCGCCCTCCGGGGGGGGGCTTTGCCCCGAGGCGCCTTCCGGGAGGGGGGGTTTTGCCCCGAGGCGTCCTCCGGGAGGGGGCTTTGCCCCGAGGCGCCCTCCAGGAGGGGGCTTTGCCCAGAGGCGCCCTCCGGGAGGGGGCTTTGCCCCGAGGCGCCCTCCGGGAAGGGGCTTTGCCCCGAGGTGCCCTCCGGGAGGGGGGGCTTTGCCCCGAGGCGCCCTCCGGGCGGGGGGGCTTTGCCTCGAGGCGCCCTCCGGGAGGGGGCTTTGCCCAGAGGCGCCTTCCGGGAGGGGGCTTTGCCCCGAGGCGCCCTCCGGGAGGGGGCTTTGCCCCGAGGCGCCCTCCGGGAGGGGGCTTTGCCCCGAGGCGCCCTCCGGGAGGGGGCTTTGCCCCGAGGCGCCCTCCGGGAGGGGGCTTTGCCCCGAGGCGCCCTCCGGGAGGGGGCTTTGCCCCGTGGCGCCCTCCGGGAGGGAACTTTGCCCCGAGGCACCCTCCGGGAGGGGGCTTTGCCCCGAGGCGCCCTCCGGGAGGGGGCTTTGCCCCGAGGCGCCCTCCGAGAGGGGGCTTTGCCCCGAGGCGCCCTCCGGGAGGGGGCTTTGCCCCGAGGCGCCCTCAGGGAGGGGGCTTTGCCCCGAGGCGCCCTCAGGGAGGGGGCTTTGCCCCGAGGCGCCCTCCGGGAGGGGGCTTTGCCCCGAGGCGCCCTCCTTAAGGGGCTTTACCCCGAGGCACCCTCCGGGAGGGGCTTTGCCCCGAGGCGCACTCCTGGGGGGGCTTTCCCCCGAGCCACCCTCCGGCGGGGGGGTCGCTTTGCCCCGACCCGCCCTCCGGGGGGGGTTTCCCCCAAGGCGCCTTCCGGGGGGGGCTTTGCCCCGAGGCGCCCTCCGGGCAGGGGGGATTTGCCCCGAGGCGCCCTCCGGGAGGGGGCTTTGCCCCCGAGGCGCCCTCCGGGAGGGGGCTTTGCCCCAAGGCGCCCTCCGGGGGGGGCTTTGCCCCGAGGCGCCTTCCGGGAGGGGGGGTTTTGCCCCGAGGCGTCCTCCGGGAGGGGGGGGTTTGCCCCGAGGCGCCCTCCGGGGGGGCTTTGCCCCGAGGCGCCCTCAAGGGGGGGTTTTTCCCCGAGGCGCCCTCCGGGAGGGGGGCTTTACCCCGAGGCGCCCTCCGGGAGGGGGCTTTGCCCCGAGGCGCCCTCCGGGAGGGGGCTTTGCCCCGAGGCGCCCTCCGGGAGAGGGCTTTACCCCGAGGCGTCCTCCGGGAGGGGGCTTTGCCCCGAGGCGCCCTCCGGGAGGGGGCTTTGCCCTGTGGAGCCCTCCGGGAGGGAACTTTGCCCCGAGGCGCCCTCCGAGAGGGGGCTTTGCCCCGAGGCGCCCTCCGGGAGGGGGCTTTGCCCCGAGGCGCAATCCGAGAGGGGGCTTTGCCCCGAGGCGCCCTCCGGGAGGGGGTTTTGCCCCGAGGCGCCCTCAGGGAGGGGGCTTTGCCCCGAGCCGCCCTCCGGGGGGGGCTTTGCCCCAAGCCGCCCTCCGGGGGGGGCTTTGCCCCGAGGCGCCCTCCGGGGGGGCATTGCCCCGAGGCGCCCTCCGGGAGGGGGCTTTGCCCCGAGGCGCCCTCCGGGAGAGGGCTTTGCCCCGAGGCGTCCTCCGGGAGGGGGCTTTGCCCCGAGGCGCCCTCCGGGAGGGGCTTTGCCCTGTGGCGCCCTCCGGGAGGGAACTTTGCCCCGAGGCGCCCTCCGAGAGGGGGCTTTGCCCCGAGGCGCCCTCCGGGAGGGGGCTTTGCCCCGAGGCGCAATCCGAGAGGGGGCTTTGCCCCGAGGCGCCCTCCGGGAGGGGGTTTTGCCCCGAGGCGCCCTCAGGGAGGGGGCTTTGCCCCGAGGCGCCCTCCGGGAGGGGGCTTTGCCCCGAGGCGCCCTTCTTAAAGGGCTTTGCCCCGAGGCGCCCTCCGGGAAGGGCTTTGCCCCGAGGCGCACTCCAGGGGGGCTTTCCCCCGAGCCACCCTCCGGGGGGGGGGCCTTTGCCCCGACCCGCCCTCCGGGGGGGGGCTTTGCCCCGAGGCGCCTTCCGGGGAGGGGCTTTGCCCCGAGGCGCCCTCCGGGCAGGGGGGCTTTGCCCCGAAGCGCCCTCCGGGAGGGGGCTTTGCCCCCGAGGCGCCCTCCGGGAGGGGGCTTTGCCCCGAGGCGCCCTCCGGAAGGGGGCTTTGCCCCGAGGTGCCCTCCGGAAGGAGGCTTTGCCACGAGGCGCCCTCCGGGAGGGGGCTTTGCCCCGTGGCGCCCTCCGGGAGGGGGCTTTGCCCCGAGGCGCCCTCCGGGAGGGGGCTTTGCCCCGAGGCGCCCTCCAGGAGGGGGCTTTGCCCAGAGGCGCCCTCTGGGAGGGGGCTTTGCCCCGAGGCGCCCTCCGGGAAGGGGCTTTGCCCCGAGGTGCCCTCCGGGAGGGGGGGCTTTGCCCCGAGGTGCCCTCCGGGCGGGGGGGCTTTGCCCCGAGGCGCCCTCCGGGAGGGGGCTTTGCCCAGAGGCGCCTTCCGGGAGGGGGCTTTGCCCCGAGGCGCCCTCCGGGAGGGGGCTTTGCCCCGAGGCGCCCTCCGGGAGGGGACTTTGCCCCGAGGCGCCCTCCGGGAGGGGACTTTGCCCCGAGGATCCCTCCGGGAGGGGACTTTGCCCCGAGGCGCCCTCCGGGAGGGGACTTTGCCCCGAGGCGTCCTCCGGGAGGGGACTTTGCCCCGAAGCGCCCTCCGGGTGGGGACTTTGCCCCGAGGCGCCCTCCGGGTGGGGACTTTGCCCCGAGGCGCCCTCCGGATGGGGACTTTGCCCCGAGGCGCCCTCCGGGTGGGGACTTTGCGCCTAGGCGCCCTCCGGGTGGGGACTTTGCCCCGAGGCGCCCTCCGGGTGGGGACTTTGCCCCGAGGCGCCCTCCGGGAGGGGACTTTGCCCTGAGGCGCCCTCCGGGCGGAGACTTTGCCCCGAGGCGCCCTCCGGGCGGGGACTTTGCCCCGAGGCGCCCTCCGGGCTAGGACTTTGCCCCGAGGCGCAATCCGGGCAGGGACTTTGCCCCGAGGCGCCCTCCGGGCGGGGACTTTGCCCCGAGGCGCCCTCCGGGAGGGGACTTTGCCCCGAGGCGCCCTCCGGGAGGGGACTTTGCCCCGAGGTGCCGTCCGGGAGGGGGCTTTGCCCCGAGGCGCCCTCCGGAAGGGGGCTTTGCCCCCGAGGCGCCCTCCGGGAGGGGGCTTTGCCCCCGAGGCGCCCTCCGGGAGGGGGCTTTGCCCCCGAGGCGCCCTCCGGGAGGGGGCTTTGCCCCCGAGGCGCCCTCCGGGAGGGGGCTTTGCCCCCGAGGCGCCCTCCGTTAGGGGGCTTTGCCCCCGAGGCGCCCTCCGGGAGGGGGCTTTGCCCCCGAGGCGCCCTCCGGGAGGGGGCTTTGCCCCGAGGCGCCCTCCGGAAGGGGGCTTTGCCCCGAGGTGCCCTCCGGAAGGAGGCTTTGCCACGAGGCGCCCTCCGGGAGGGGGCTTTGCCCCGTGGCGCCCTCCGGGAGGGGGCTTTGCCCCGAGGCGCCCTCCGGGAGGGGGCTTTGCCCCGAGGCGCCCTCCAGGAGGGGGCTTTGCCCAGAGGCGCCCTCTGGGAGGGGGCTTTGCCCCGAGGCGCCCTCCGGGAAGGGGCTTTGCCCCGAGGTGCCCTCCGGGAGGGGGGGCTTTGCCCCGAGGCGCCCTCCGGGCGGGGGGGCTTTGCCCCGAGGCGCCCTCCGGGAGGGGGCTTTGCCCAGAGGCGCCTTCCGGGAGGGGGCTTTGCCCCGAGGCGCCCTCCGGGAGGGGGCTTTGCCCCGAGGCGCCCTCCGGGAGGGGGCTTTGCCCCGAGGCGCCCTCCGGGAGGGGGCTTTGCCCCCGAGGCGCCCTCCGGGAGGGGGCTTTGCCCCCGAGGCGCCCTCCGGGAGGGGGCTTTGCCCCGAGGCGCCCTCCGGAAGGGGGCTTTGCCCCGAGGTGCCCTCCGGAAGGAGGCTTTGCCACGAGGCGCCCTCCGGGAGGGGGCTTTGCCCCGTGGCGCCCTCCGGGAGGGGGCTTTGCCCCGAGGCGCCCTCCGGGAGGGGGCTTTGCCCCGAGGCGCCCTCCAGGAGGGGGCTTTGCCCAGAGGCGCCCTCTGGGAGGGGGCTTTGCCCCGAGGCGCCCTCCGGGAAGGGGCTTTGCCCCGAGGTGCCCTCCGGGAGGGGGGGCTTTGCCCCGAGGCGCCCTCCGGGCGGGGGGGCTTTGCCCCGAGGCGCCCTCCGGGAGGGGGCTTTGCCCAGAGGCGCCTTCCGGGAGGGGGCTTTGCCCCGAGGCGCCCTCCGGGAGGGGGCTTTGCCCCGAGGCGCCCTCCGGGAGGGGACTTTGCCCCGAGGCGCCCTCCGGGAGGGGACTTTGCCCCGAGGATCCCTCCGGGAGGGGACTTTGCCCCGAGGCGCCCTCCGGGAGGGGACTTTGCCCCGAGGCGTCCTCCGGGAGGGGACTTTGCCCCGAAGCGCCCTCCGGGTGGGGACTTTGCCCCGAGGCGCCCTCCGGGTGGGGACTTTGCCCCGAGGCGCCCTCCGGATGGGGACTTTGCCCCGAGGCGCCCTCCGGGTGGGGACTTTGCGCCTAGGCGCCCTCCGGGTGGGGACTTTGCCCCGAGGCGCCCTCCGGGTGGGGACTTTGCCCCGAGGCGCCCTCCGGGAGGGGACTTTGCCCTGAGGCGCCCTCCGGGCGGAGACTTTGCCCCGAGGCGCCCTCCGGGCGGGGACTTTGCCCCGAGGCGCCCTCCGGGCTAGGACTTTGCCCCGAGGCGCAATCCGGGCAGGGACTTTGCCCCGAGGCGCCCTCCGGGCGGGGACTTTGCCCCGAGGCGCCCTCCGGGAGGGGACTTTGCCCCGAGGCGCCCTCCGGGAGGGGACTTTGCCCCGAGGTGCCGTCCGGGAGGGGGCTTTGCCCCGAGGCGCCCTCCGGAAGGGGGCTTTGCCCCCGAGGCGCCCTCCGGGAGGGGGCTTTGCCCCCGAGGCGCCCTCCGGGAGGGGGCTTTGCCCCCGAGGCGCCCTCCGGGAGGGGGCTTTGCCCCCGAGGCGCCCTCCGGGAGGGGGCTTTGCCCCCGAGGCGCCCTCCGTTAGGGGGCTTTGCCCCCGAGGCGCCCTCCGGGAGGGGGCTTTGCCCCCGAGGCGCCCTCCGGGAGGGGGCTTTGCCCCGAGGCGCCCTCCGGAAGGGGGCTTTGCCCCGAGGTGCCCTCCGGAAGGAGGCTTTGCCACGAGGCGCCCTCCGGGAGGGGGCTTTGCCCCGTGGCGCCCTCCGGGAGGGGGCTTTGCCCCGAGGCGCCCTCCGGGAGGGGGCTTTGCCCCGAGGCGCCCTCCAGGAGGGGGCTTTGCCCAGAGGCGCCCTCTGGGAGGGGGCTTTGCCCCGAGGCGCCCTCCGGGAAGGGGCTTTGCCCCGAGGTGCCCTCCGGGAGGGGGGGCTTTGCCCCGAGGCGCCCTCCGGGCGGGGGGGCTTTGCCCCGAGGCGCCCTCCGGGAGGGGGCTTTGCCCAGAGGCGCCTTCCGGGAGGGGGCTTTGCCCCGAGGCGCCCTCCGGGAGGGGGCTTTGCCCCGAGGCGCCCTCCGGGAGGGGGCTTTGCCCCGAGGCGCCCTCCGGGAGGGGGCTTTGCCCCGAGGCGCCCTCCGGGAGGGGGCTTTGCCCCGAGGCGCCCTCCGGGAGGGGGCTTTGCCCCGTGGCGCCCTCCGGGAGGGAACTTTGCCCCGAGGCACCCTCCGGGAGGGGGCTTTGCCCCGAGGCGCCCTCCGGGAGGGGGCTTTGCCCCGAGGCGCCCTCCGAGAGGGGGCTTTGCCCCGAGGCGCCCTCCGGGAGGGGGCTTTGCCCCGAGGCGCCCTCAGGGAGGGGGCTTTGCCCCGAGGCGCCCTCAGGGAGGGGGCTTTGCCCCGAGGCGCCCTCCGGGAGGGGGCTTTGCCCCGAGGCGCCCTCCTTAAGGGGCTTTACCCCGAGGCGCCCTCCGGGCGGGGCTTTGCCCCGAGGCGCACTCCAGGGGGGGCTTTCCCCCGAGCCACCCTCCGGGGGGGGGGGGGGTCGCTTTGCCCCGACCCGCCCTCCGGGGGGGGTTTCCCCCGAGGCGCCTTCCGGGGGGGGCTTTGCCCCGAGGCGCCCTCCGGGCAGGGGGGATTTGCCCCGAGGCGCCCTCCGGGAGGGGGCTTTTCTCCGAGGCGCCCTCCGGGAGGGGGCTTTGCCCCAAGGCGCCCACCGGGGGGGGCTTTGCCCCGAGGCGCCTTCCGGGAGGGGGGGTTTTGCCCCGAGGCGTCCTCCGGGAGGGGGCTTTGCCCCGAGGCGCCCTCCAGGAGGGGGCTTTGCCCAGAGGCGCCCTCCGGGAGGGGGCTTTGCCCCGAGGCGCCCTCCGGGAAGGGGCTTTGCCCCGAGGTGCCCTCCGGGAGGGGGGGCTTTGCCCCGAGGCGCCCTCCGGGCGGGGGGGCTTTGCCCCGAGGCGCCCTCCGGGAGGGGGCTTTGCCCAGAGGCGCCTTCCGGGAGGGGGCTTTGCCCCGAGGCGCCCTCCGGGAGGGGGCTTTGCCCCGAGGCGCCCTCCGGGAGGGGGCTTTGCCCCGAGGCGCCCTCCGGGAGGGGGCTTTGCCCCGAGGCGCCCTCCGGGAGGGGGCTTTGCCCCGAGGCGCCCTCCGGGAGGGGGCTTTGCCCCGTGGCGCCCTCCGGGAGGGGGCTTTGCCCCGAGGCGCCCTCCGGGAGGGGGCTTTGCCCCGAGGCGCCCTCCGAGAGGGGGCTTTGCCCCGAGGCGCCCTCCGGGAGGGGGCTTTGCCCCGAGGCGCCCTCAGGGAGGGGGCTTTGCCCCGAGGCGCCCTCAGGGAGGGGGCTTTGCCCCGAGGCGCCCTCCGGGAGGGGGCTTTGCCCCGAGGCGCCCTCCTTAAGGGGCTTTACCCCGAGGCACCCTCCGGGCGGGGCTTTGCCCCGAGGCGCACTCCAGGGGGGGCTTTCCCCCGAGCCACCCTCCGGGGGGGGGGGGTCGCTTTGCCCCGACCCGCCCTCCGGGGGGGGTTTCCCCCGAGGCGCCTTCCGGGGGGGCTTTGCCCCGAGGCGCCCTCCGGGCAGGGGGGATTTGCCCCGAGGCGCCCTCCGGGAGGGGGCTTTTCTCCGAGGCGCCCTCCGGGAGGGGGCTTTGCCCCAAGGCGCCCTCCGGGGGGGGCTTTGCCCCGAGGCGCCTTCCGGGAAGGGGGGTTTTGCCCCGAGGCGTCCTCCGGGAGGGGGGGGTTTGCCCCGAGGCGCCCTCCGGGGGGGCTTTGCCCCGAGGCGCCCTCAAAGGGGGGTTTTTCCCCGAGGCGCCCTCCGGGAGGGGGGGCTTTACCCCGAGGCGCCCTCCGGGAGGGGGCTTTGCCCCGAGGCGCCCTCCGGGAGGGGGCTTTGCCCCGAGGCGCCCTCCAGGAGGGGGCTTTGCCCAGAGGCGCCCTCCGGGAGGGGGCTTTGCCATGAGGCGCCCTCCGGGAAGGGGCTTTGCCCCGAGGCGCCCTCCGGGAGGAGGGGCTTTGCCCCGAGGCGCCCTCCGGGCGGGGGGGCTTTGCCCCGAGGCGCCCTCCGGGAGGGGGCTTTGCCCAGAGGCGCCTTCCGGGAGGGGGCTTTGCCCCGAGGCGCCCTCCGGGAGGGGGCTTTGCCCCGAGGCGCCCTCCGGGAGGGGGCTTTGCCCCGAGGCGCCCTCCGGGAGGGGGCTTTGCCCCGAGGCGCCCTCCGGGAGGGGGCTTTGCCCCGAGGCGCCCTCCGGGAGGGGGCTTTGCCCCGTGGCGCCCTCCGGGAGGGAACTTTGCCCCGAGGCACCCTCCGGGAGGGGGCTTTGCCCCGAGGCGCCCTCCGGGAGGGGGCTTTGCCCCGAGGCGCCCTCCGAGAGGGGGCTTTGCCCCGAGGCGCCCTCCGGGAGGGGGCTTTGCCCCGAGGCGCCCTCAGGGAGGGGGCTTTGCCCCGAGGCGCCCTCAGGGAGGGGGCTTTGCCCCGAGGCGCCCTCCGGGAGGGGGCTTTGCCCCGAGGCGCCCTCCTTAAGGGGCTTTACCCCGAGGCGCCCTCCGGGCGGGGCTTTGCCCCGAGGCGCACTCCAGGGGGGGCTTTCCCCCGAGCCACCCTCCGGGGGGGGTGGTCGCTTTGCCCCGACCCGCCCTCCGGGGGGGGTTTCCCCCGAGGCGCCTTCCGGGGGGGGCTTTGCCCCGAGGCGCCCTCCGGGCAGTTGGGATTTGCCCCGAGGCGCCCTCCGGGAGGGGGCTTTTCTCCGAGGCGCCCTCCGGGAGGGGGCTTTGCCCCAAGGCGCCCTCCGGGGGGGGCTTTGCCCCGAGGCGCCTTCCGGGAGGGGGGGTTTTGCCCCGAGGCGTCCTCCGGGAGGGGGGGGTTTGCCCCGAGGCGCCCTCCGGGGGGGCTTTGCCCCGAGGCGCCCTCAAGGGGGGGTTTTTCCCCGAGGCGCCCTCCGGGAGGGGGGCTTTACCCCGAGGCGCCCTCCGGGAGGGGGCTTTGCCCCCAGGCGTCCTCCGTGAGGGGGCTTTGCCCCGAGGCGCCGTCCAAGAGGGAGCTTTGCCCCGAGGCGCCCTCCGGGAGGGGGCTTTGCCCCGAGGCGCCCTCCGGGAGGGGGCTTTGCCCCCAGGCGCCCTCCGGGAGGGGGCTTTGCCCCGACGCGCCCTCCGGGAGGAGGCTTTGCCCCGAGGCGCCATCCTGGAGG